>CM062289.1:122031439-122332731 GCA_031216915.1 Pictodentalium vernedei | reverse complement strand
GATATCACTTGAACTAGCTCACAGAAAAAAAACCCAAACATTGAAGTTGGTTCAAAGAAAAAGATCAGCAATGTTGGTTTCAATGCAGGTATCTTTTTTGCCGGGGATCTTTTTGTGAGGGGATCTTTTGTCCTACCCGCGAAAATGTTTTCAACCTGGAGATCTTTTTTCCTGTGGAGCTTTTTTGCAGGGGATCTTTTGTCCTACCCTAAAAAAAGCTGCGATCTTTTGTCCTAGGGAGCTTTCTCTGGATTCGGGGATCTTTTCTCCTGGGAGGTGGGGGGGGGGGGGGGGGGGGGGGGGGGGCTTTTGTCCGGATCCCACTACTGCCTCCCAGTCAATTAGACAGCTTCCTCTTTTTCAAGCGTACTAATTTTAGAACTGAAGCATTTTTGGGTGTGCATAAATTTGTAACCGTTAGGAACAAAAACGTCAAAGAAATATTGGAGGATCAACAACCACGATTGTACAATTTTACGACAAATCTGCAGTTATTAATTCTGCTGGAATAAATTTTTCAGCTGCATGTATATAGTTTTATTATATGATCAAACCCTTCTTCTGGTTATTAACTCTTTACCTAACATGAAAAGCAGGCGACACATGCAAACAAAATTTTTGAATAACTAATTTTTTTCATTGTTTTTCTCATAAACTTAGGTTATGACCCCTCTTTGGAACGAGCTCGACGAGCCCGTTCCAAAGAGGGATCATAACCTAGGTTTTTGAGACAAAAAATTAAAAAAATAATATAACAATAACATGATTTTGGAGGGCATTATGGTTCATTAGCGGCCCTGCAGCAATGATGAACAGCCCGAGGGTTTATTAAAGGCCCGAGACGAAGTAAATGATGGGAGCGCGGTGGCTCAGTTTATTTATTTATTTATTTATTTATTTATTTATTTATTTATTTATTTATTGGTGTATAAGGTCACACATTTCTGCACAATGCCTAATCATTACCACGACAGTTTTACGGGTGGAAGAACCCCGAGTTCCCGGAGAGAACCACTGGGCAACGACGAGAAACTGTCAGCTCCCCAACATACCAACTCCACACAAGAAGGGTTAGCATTGGTTGAAGACAGGTGCACCATCGATATGCAGTGTGCCTTAGTGCACAACGCCCCCGTGGGCTATGGGGTGGAAGGGCTCAGTAGGTAGAGATGAAGATTGCAAGCCAAGAGGCCCTTGGTTCGAACCCCGCCTGCGGCAACCCCGTTGTGTCCTTGGAAAAGACACTTAATCCCAACTGCCCGCGTGGAGCACGATAGCGTTGTGTACTAAGACGTACCGTGTGTCGAGGGTGCTTTTATCTTCAACCAATGCTAACCCTGGATGTGTGGAGTTAATATGTTGGGGAGCGTGAACGTTGCTCGCCGTTGCTCGGGGGTTCTTTCCGAGTACTTCTGTCCGATACGAGATGATCCTGACTGTCAAAAGTGTCGTTAAACCCCAATGAATAAAATTGCACATAATTTCCACTTCACATTGCATTCTTAGACATCCGTGCTGCAAGAAACACTTTTAAAGAAACCTGAAAGTCAAGATAATTCAGCTTTTAAGATTTATACTTCGTTTCATGTTTGGACCGATGAAAATAGCCTTCATGTTTGTGGAACATCCATCCAGTGGCGGCGCCAGGATTCGATTTTGGGGGGCCTAAGTAAGAAATGGGTGATACAGGTCGAGATGCCGAAGAGATCTCTCGACAGCCACAGGCCTGAGCTGGGGGTATATCCCAGCTTCCGTGGGAGGGGGTCCGGGGGATCTCCCCAGGACAAAATTCATTTTTGGGAGCGTGGTCTTCAAAGACTCCCAGTTGTATTTAAAATCATTATTTGTAAACGCTTCCACGAAAACCACGGTCAGATAGCAATTTGAAGTTTGATTTGTGGGGGCGAGGGAAAAGTGGCGACCTAGGACCCATATGGCGCCGTTACTGCATCCATCTCGGAAACCGATCAGGCGAAAACGGCACCAATTTTCGCTGGCGAAAACGTTACCAAATTGGCGAAAGTGGTACCATGTACTGGCAAGTATTGTTTGAGAAAACCGCACAAAACTGGTGAAAACGGTACGAGGGAGTGCAAAGGGCACAAAACTTGCAGAGGAACAACACTCTCTGTAGCACGATCAAATATATTTTACTATTATCAGATCGTGTTTTATTTCCTTCCTTTTAATATGGTTGGGAGCGGGGAGGGGGAGGGAGAGGGGGTAGTCGTCGATATTTCTTTTTCACAAAATATTGTTTTCTCATATGTACACCGACTAACACGAGCGTCACGATTCGAACGTTTTGGATACCATGGACTGTTATTATGATATCAGTTGGGTAGAATCCTTCCCTTATATTATAACATTTACAAGAGTGGTGGATGGTCAATGAAAGTGTGGTGGCACGGGAGGAGGGGGCGCCTGGCCATTGTCCAAGCCCCACTAGAAATAGACCGATCGAATGTGGAAAACATTTATAAAAGGTGTTTGCATTCAGTGTATTACTTGAATCGTACGGACCGATTTTTTCGACGGGTGGGGGACAGTTATGCCCGAAAAATGTTGAGATCACACGAAAACAGCAGGGGAAATTTTACCCTTCACTTGAGTGACTGGAATCATGTCAGTGTGCAGGGCACACTCCAGTTGGAGTGAAAATCAAATCTCACCCCAGTTTAGATGGGGACTTGAGTTTTCACCTCCACTGGAAGGTGCACTACTCACTGGCTAAGTTGAATAGTCAGATAAAAAAGCTCCGGCTTATATGGGAATTTATCACTAGCTGCTCCCACAAAGCCCTGGGTAATGAGGCACGAATCGTCCCTTATATACTACTAACACTGGTTGAAAAATCATTTTCACTTGGTCGATCGATCGAGATAAAAAGTCGATCGATCGAGTTTTTTTTTTATCTCGATCTCGATCGATCGAGATAAAAACTCGATCGATCGAGAAAGAAAAACTCGATCGATCGAGATAAAAACTCGATCGATCGAGAAAAAAAAACTCGATCGATCGAGATAAAAACTCGATCGATCGAGAAAAAAAAACTCGATCGATCGAGATAACACCAGGAAAAAAATCACAGGATGACCTTACCCCAGCCACCGTACATAAGAGACTATGGGATTATTATTAATAGGAAACATATTAAATTGAAAGCACCCGAAAGGGCATCATATTTCCAAATTGTCAGCAATTATTAACAGGAAAGGGAATGGCTGTCAAAGATTCCCGAGAAAACAAGTTTCCGGTTTGGGGTGGGTGGGTAACAAAAATTACCAAAAGTAAAAAAAAATACGCTTACGTGCCTGAATTTTTTTCATGCCCCGTCCGGAACACTGTGTGAATAGGAGATAGCAATACGACAGTCAACCTGTCAACGTCATCTCCTTGTGCGTTGCAATGTTTGTATAATGTAATTCATTTATGTATATATATTTTAATCATGTATAATGCAAAAATAAAAAAAATCTATCAAGGTGATGGCGCATGTCAGATATTAGTTTTTCAACACTTTTTCTAGTCAGGTGAGCGATATCATGTCTTAAAATGTGAGTGCAATGCCATAAAATTTCCAATAAAAAAAACGCAATGGTATAATGAATCGCCGTGTGCCACCTGTGGCAGATCCGGTCTCTTTGCATTGCAGTACCCTCTGTCAGAAACACGAGAAAAAAACTATCAGTGTAATAGATTCAGTGACCTCCTTCAATTTGGTGGCATCGAACTATAAATGTACGGTGAATAGACGGGGGGAGGGAGGCGGGGGGGGGGGGGGCTGTGGTCTATAGATATCGATGTAAAGGCTGCGGAAGGGAGGTGGACGCAGGAGGTACGCCCCTCCACTTTTTGCCACATACATACATACATTCTACACGAGTGCTTAAAGAGTTTCAATATTTAATCCCAGTGGCGTAGCGGAAAATCCTGTCCCCCCCCCCCCCCCCCCGCGAGATAGAGACGTAGGCCCTTTCATAATGGTGGTTGCCTTTAAAACGGGAGCAAATTTATTGTTGTTACTGTGCACAGCATACAGGATTTCACGTAGTACATACGCTATAAATTAAATGAAGGTATAGCCTATAGGATCGATTCTAAAAGTACGACTCTGTAGATTTTTTCATTACATGTTTTAAGTTTCACCCCCACCATCCAACGATACACACAAACACGCCCAACATGTGTGACTTGAGAGGCACTATGTATGTATATTGTTCATTTCTCACCCCTATCAGTTACAATGATGTAGCGTTCACTTAGCCCTTTACCTAACCTGAAAAGCAGACGACACTTGCAAAAATAATTCTTGAATAACTAATTTTTATTATTTTTTGTCTCAAAAACGAGCTCGTTCCAACGAGGGGTCATAACCTATGTTTTTGAGACCAAAAATGAAAAAAACAATGAAAATTAATTGGCGATTTTTGAGAATAGCGCTGGCCGATTTTGGGCGTTATGTTAGGTAAAGGGTTAAAAGAATAATACATAGACTACAAAAAGTACGTCATGTGGAAGTGAGAGTTTGAAATTATGTGTATTTGGTACACAGTCTCGCTCTCTCTCTCTCTCTCCCTTTCCCTCTTTCTTCCAGCGTTGGGACGTCCTTCAAGACGGGGGCCCATCTTCTAGCACCCCCCCCCCCCCCGCAATGCGGGCCCTGCGGGCCCATCCCCTACGCCACCATTTAATCCGTAAATGAGTTCAAATAGGCGTTGCATTTTTCTAATATATACTCTGAAGAAAGGAAAGCAAATTCGACATTATTGTACCGATGAATCCACCTTCCACTGTTTCGGTCTACTTCTCTTTCAACCACCCTGCAACCCAAAGGCTAACCTTCAGACTGGAAGACCATCCAATTTACCAGATTGTGCTCTGCATTCGCATCCTAAAAGAGAGACAAGTGTTTATTCGTGAATTTTCTGATATATCAGCTATTTCAAATATATAATATTTTTTTATTGGCACTTCCGTCCCAGAGATGTGGGAATGCGAACACGTGCTTCTTCACCAAGTTTTTTATACGACCGTTGAAAACGGAACGTATTATGTTGTAGGTCTGTCCGCCCGGTGGTCCGTTTGTCTGTCCAGGTGGACATTCAGTACCTTAAGCGGTAGGAGGTATGGCATAACACAGAAGATTTCCATTGTCTAAGTGCCGGGTATTATTTCCTTAAGTGGTAATTCCTTTCTCCTTAAGTGGTAGGGGTTGGCTTGCAACAAAAAAAACCCCCAACACTTAAGGGCAAAATCTTAAGGGCGTCCGTTTGTCCGTCCATCGGTCCGGACGTAAACATTTTGGTTTCCGTGCAATAACTTGAGTATGATTTGTGCAATTTAGTTTGGTGCATTAACATATGGGAATGTTGGTTTGGTTTTGAATTTCACCTCCGCCTGGCCATTTTCATCAGACTTTCGGCTCAGTTTGTACAAAATTGAGCAGTTTGTTGGTTTCTGTGCACTAACTTCACTTCAATATGCTTTGACAGAGAATTTTAAAATTTGGTTCGTAACATAAACATATGGGGATACAGGTTAGCATTGAATTTCAGCTTCGCCCGCCCATTTTCGCCAGAGTTACGGCGCTTTGTTTGTACAAAACTGGGCCATTTGTTGATGTTCGTGCAGTAAGTTTAGTACGCTTTGGCCTTGATTTTTCAAATTTACCCTTTAGAGCATTAACATGTGGAAATACGGGTTGGTAATGACTGTCGGCTTCACCCACCAATTTCTGCCATAATTGCTCACTTTTGTTTGTACAAAATGCAATAATGTTAGTATGATTTCACCTACAGTTTTAAAACTTTGTTTGTAGTACACGCTAAAACTAAAGTGGTGAAAACTACACGTGAAGTGCTGTATTTAACACTTACTAAGTGCTCAACAAGTGTAGATATCCCAGAACTTGACAGGTGTTGACAATAATACCACTTGACAAGTATAATGTCGCGACACTTAAAAGGAAACAACGCAGATGACGCGGATCAGCCTCGAACTCTCGAGCCTGATCCGCGTCATCTGCGTTGTGTCCTTTTAATTATGTACCCACCAAACGCAAATCAAATTATGGACGATTCTGGAAGAACCACCAATGCTAGACACACGAGGGTGCCATCCATTCAAGTTTCAGATGTCTCACGATTGTAATGTCTAAGTGCTTAGAGCATTGCACTTTGAGTGTTAAAATCAAACCCTAAGAGTTAGAATGGGTTTAACACCTTGAAAGTGTCAGTTTTCACACTTTAGTTTTTAGTGTGCATAATTGCTCACTTTTGTTTGTACAAAATGCAATAATGTTAGTATATTATTTCACCTACAGTTTTAACACTTTGTTTGTAGTATCAGCACATTAGATTAGAGGTTGATATCGTATTTCAGCTCTGCCTGCCCACATTCATAAGAGTTACGGTCCTTTGTACGAACCTGAGCCCTTTCTTGGTTTCCGCGCAATAACTTTAATATGATTTCATCTGGAGTTTTCAAATTTGATTTGCACCATAAATATATTGGCATACAGGTTGGTATTGAATTTGAGCTCCACCGGCCGCCAATTTCCACCAGAGTTACGACCCATTGCTAGAGTTTTTCAAATTTGGTTTGTAGCTTCAACTTTTTAGGATAAAATTGGGTCGTTTGTTGGTTTCCGTGTAATAATTTGCATCACCTTATTTTCAAAGTATCTTTTGAAAAGGGTAGAAGCTATAAATAATGACGTGAATTCTTTATATCTCCACCACCCCCCCCCCCCCCTCCATAATATTATCACATCGCAAATCAGTACAACGAGAGAAAGAGAGAGAGAGAGAGAGAGAGAGAGAGAGAGAGAGAGAGGAGGGAGAGAGAGATTAGGCCAACATTAATTTTACAAATATATATTTTACACAACAATACGACCACCAGAAAATAAGGGTGGGGGTCCACCTCGATCTAATGCAGTCACCTGAGACTTGTATTTCTCATTTGGGGTCCCGCCATTGCATTCTTATTGGGAATTTTCAGGAAGGGATGCACTGGCTCTTTACTCTTAAGGTGTGACTAAAATGTTCCATTATTCGATTTCTATCTACTTTGGGTTTTTAAATCGAGAAGCGTGCACATTTTTACATCCGTGTAATAACGATAATAAAACTTTGAGCGGCCGCTGATTTGACGCGGTTCTCGGGTGAGAAGGCCTTTGTTACCCTGGTGCTCCCAACTGCCTCTCTATTCCACGCCGCCCCCCAACACTCGGATACGAATTGCTTGATGACATCCCTTGCCCTATTCTTCCTAATCTCTCCGATTAGCATATCAACCCTCTCCTTTGGGTCACTCACTAACCACATGTCCTTCATTCTCCCATCCCACTTCCCCATTACACTCCCAGTGAATCTTATTCTTTTAGACTGGTATTTTGGACATTCTAGAAGAAAGTGTTCCAGGGTCTCCACAACGCCTAAATTACACATCTGGCACTCCTTTTCACTGTTTTTCCCACAGCTCCAGGGACCGCAACCTCAGCTTGAACAGCAGTGACCCCTCTAAAGGTGGCATCAAGGAACTCTTCAAAAACAGTCTTCTCTTTATCACGCAGGCCACCCAAATACCTCTTTGATTTGGCCCCCTCTCGCCATTTGAGGTTACTTTCTCTGATGATTTTTTTTCCCTGGGTTGCCACTACGCTTAGATCCGAGATCTGCAATGAGTAGTTATCTACACTCTAAAAACTAAAGTGTTAAAAACTACACTTGAAGTGCTGTATTTAGCACTTACTAAGTGCTGAACTAGCACTTTGTTCAAGTGTAGATATCCCAGAACTTGACAGGTGTTACAATAATACCACTTGACAAGTGTAATGTCGCGACACTTAAAAGGAAACAACGCAGATGACGCGGATCAGGCTAGAACTCTCGAGCCTGATCCGCGTCATCTATGTTGTGTCCTTTTAATTATGTACCCACCAAGCGCAAATCAAATTATGGACGATTCTGGAAGAACCACCAATGCTAGACACATGGGAAGTGCCATCCATTCAAGTTTCAGATGTCTGACGATTACAATGTCTAAGTGCTTAAAGCATTGCACTTTGAGTGTTAAAATCAAACCCTAAGAGTTAGAATGGGTTTAACACCTTGAAAGTGTCAGTTTTAAATACTTTAGTTTTTAGTGTGTATTAGCTCCCTCACTTGGGCCATCTACCTTGTAGCCATGGTGCATAAATATGTGACGTTAACCACCAACAAACAAACAAACAAACCATCTACCTTGTCTTGGTATTTGAGTGAAATACCCTGGAACATTACTCTACACCATCAGCTGTCGGGGATATTTACCAAATTAAGAAAACCGAGTTTCAATAAGTCTATCCTGTCATTGATCCTCATCCACCCAAGCTCACCCCTGATTGCTTCTAGTGATGCGGCATTACTCGACTCCGTTATCCATCGGCCTGCATCGGCCTGCAGGGTTTCCAAGCTCTAAATTGCCGTTTGGTTTATTGAACACATTTTCTCATCGGACCGATGCAATGTTGTTAAATATGGAGCCCAAAATGTGCATATTACTGTTACGAGTTGAGGTGTGTTAGGACCAAGCATAGTTGTGTGTATTTACACTCCTGTTCTGTGAAATCCCCATCTACGGCAACACTAAATCATGCGGAAAATGAAAATGCGTCCCGCACACACGTACCGAACGGAAATCGTTGACGAACTATTTTTTTTACGATCACCTCATCTGTCAAATCTTAACATAACCCCCACCTACTTGGAATTTCCGTTTGACCTACAATCACGGAAGTCGTACAGTTAAAACGAAGCGATTGCGTTCTAATAAGCTGTCGCAAAGACAATAAACTGAATAAAAACATTTTTGCGTATAGAATTACTTCCAAAGCTTAGAAGTGAGAGTTCAAACCAATCATTATTATCTGTATAATAACAAATTGAATAGAACTTGCTCAAATATGCATGAACTACGATAGTACAAGCATACGTACACCACATGATTGGCCTATTTATAAATCTGCCCACGGGTATTCTCCCAAAATAGCACATGTGTTTGTAAACATTAGCAGACGATTGACCACCCGAAACTGAACTGATTGCGAAATAACTTGTTGATAGTGGTCAAATGAATTGCTGAGTGTCCTTTTGATAATTGTTTTTATAGACACAGAACGATTCGCGCGTGTGAATGGATTAATCGATATGGCACTTGTGCCATCGCGCAAAGAAAAAGGAGAGACCTTCTACCCTGCAACTCCTGCCATATCCATTAACACATTCACAAGCACATGCCGTGTTCTGTGTATTTCTACCATGTCACTGAGACACATTAGCCATCACTGGGTGTGCGGTGCCCTCCTATGACAGTGTCCACCCAACCTGAAAATGCTTCCTTGCCCCTGCTCCTCGTTAATGAAAAAAAAGTATTAGCTTTTCTGTGGATAAGTTTTTCACACGTTCACCTGGTGGGTCCAATCCTCCTCCAAGTTTCATTGAGATTCATGTGTCTTTGCCTGGATTGGACGAGAGGTCTAGATTTGGATCTAGCCAGAGTCTTTCGAGTTGGGTCCTTGAGTGGACCATTTCATCTGACCTGGGAGCCCGGAGGCTCACTGGTTAGAGAGTTGTCCTTTAAGTCGTCAAGTTGACGGTTCGATCCTGACTCGCACCATCAGTGCTGTTTTCTTCGGCAAGACTCTTAATCTCGATTGCACAATGGAGCTATTTACAAAAGCATGCTGCACGCCCGATGGTTCACTTGCATTCAACCGATATTGAATAAACAATTATAAACAAACATTAATTTTGCTCTCGTGGGAGCCCAGTGTTCTAAGGCATATCCTACTTTGATGGTTACACGCCTTATTCCATGTCAAAATCGGTTACATTGTAGAGGTTGACAGTGACTTGTTGCTGCACGATATTTCTCCCGGGGTGCTATTCGCCCAACCTGTAATAACAATATTAACCCTTTACCCACGCAGACGATATCAAAATTTATTATTTTAAATATAATTTTTTTTAAATTTTTCAAGAAATTTCACCAAAACCATACCATGTGACCCCTCATTGGAACGAGCTCAATGAGCTCGTTCCAATGAGGGATCACATGATATGGTTTTGTTGAAATATTTTGAAAAATTTAATTTTTTCAACTTTTCAATTTGCATATAACGCGAGCGGATGCGGGCGATTCGTTAGGTAAAGGGTTAATAAATACCGAGAACTTACCTTCCTTGCGAAATGAGTTCGCGACTTCTGTCTCGGAATATATTTTTCTGAATTTGTTTCCTAAGTGAACGTTTTACCTAGACTAGTGAAGAAGAAATGAAAAAGAAAAATATATTTATTTCGACACAACCTTGTCTCATTTTCCTTTACATAATAAAACGCCTTCATTTAATAATTGTGAGTCACGAACTATGAAATCGTAAAACTCGAAATGTCTGACATGATAGTGACAAAGCTTCAACATACAAAGATATATTTAGTACATTATACTAACCCCAATTATTTATGTAGTATTTGCTTTGTTTTGTGGAGAACGTGATGAATTATCACAGATAGTTAACTATCAGAACCAAAGGACGAATAAAGATGAGTTTGTTTATGTGTCGTTCCCAGTTTGGGTTTTGTTTTCTAACGAAATCTCACCTAGCCAGCATGTAGTCGCGAAGGTGACCGATTGTGGGGAGGGGGGGGGGGGGGTGTAACCCTAATTTTTCCCGACTGAAGAAATATTCCAACTGCATCATCAATACATGCCTTCAAAGAACGCATGTGTTGATGATGTAGTCAGAATGTTTTTCAATGGGGACTATAGTTAAAAGGACTCAGGAAATTCGTTTGTGGGCTTCTCAACGTCTTCTTTAACTCTCTGCATGCTGCTGGCGGATATTCCTGCCCAACACAGGGGTTCTCTTGTCATTGTCTTGTCATTGAAACCAATATAATTTGAACACATTTAATCAGATTTTCCCCTTGTAAATTGAATGACTTTTTTCATCAAAGATTTCTTGTGTTATACTAAGATTAATTTTTTTATCATGACTAGATTTGATGAAAAATATCTTAAAAATACTCAGCAGGTTAAGAGTTAATTAGAACCGCACTCAAAACCGGTCGTTCTGGGACCCCGACATCGCCCAAAGTCCATTTACATGAGTCCGACTGAGTGTGAGACATACGGAGTAAAGTATGCGATTACCAGCAAGAGAATTTCAGTATCTATGACTCTAGTCTAAAGGAAATTGCCCCTACTGGAAAATTATCGGGGGGGGGGGGGGGGTACACACATCTCTACACCCCGTAGTTACGAGTAGTAGATGTGGTGATCGGGCCTGTATGGGGAGGGAAAGCGGAGAGGGGTGACGTCATAGTTACGTGATCCAGTTACGTCATGTTTGGTTGTCAAGGTAGCCCACATGAGCGACCATCCTGTGGCGTCGTCTCAATTGTGATACAAAGTGCGTGTTGTTAGGGTAACACGTGTTTTCGTCGTCCATTCTGTTTACTGGAGGGCGCCATCTCGGTTTCTATGGTAGCACTTGATTGCTTTGAGTCTGGAAACTTCTTAAAGAAAGGGGGGTATGATCGGAGGGTGCGTTCGATTAAATAGCAGTAGAACTAATTACCACAAACAACCCGACAGTTTCCCCAAATCACCAAACGGACTTTATTTGGTTCGGATTCCCCCCCCCCCCCACACCCCAAATCCTCGTTTTTATTCAACGACAAGGCGCGTTCTTTTGTATAAGAGTATTAGAAGTCCTCGGTTACTTCCTGGAATTGCCTAAATAGACCCGACAATCACCCCGAATCGCCCAAAACCACGGAAACGGACTTTATTTGGTAGGGATTCCCCACAGAATCCCCTTTTTCTGCCCATTTTCTTAATTTCAATGTGGAACTATATTTATATAAGTTCCTATTCCATATTCAGTAACTTCTTTAACTAATCGCTTAACCCCTATAGATTCTTTTAATTTCATTGTGGAACTATATTTTCAGCTTATAACTTGACAAAGTCAAGATAAGCTTTTGCCATCACGCGATCGGAAGTCTGTCATATCCAGGTTTGAGGTCATGTCTAGATGACAGTCTACAGGTCGTATTTTTGAAGGGATTTCATTTAACTCGGTAGGATGACTCTGTATAATGTCTAGATAAGAACGTACGCTTTTGATCATGACTTGTCAACCATGACGGCTGCCTAAGCCCGAAACCCAAAAACTTTTAGCACAGTCTACAGGTCATATTTACTATGGAGGGATTTCATTGAAACTTGGCACGATGACTCCATATGATGTCTAGATGAGAGTTCCCCATTTTACCGCGAGCTGTCAACCGTGGCAGGTGCCCGAGCCCAAAACCCGAAAACCTTTATCACAGTCTACAGGTCACATTTATGGAGGGATTTCATTGTAACTTGGTAAGATGACTCCATATAATGTCTAGATGAGAACTACCCCTTTGGATCGCGATTGGTCAACTGTGACGGCTACAGGGGCCCGAAGCCCGAAAACCTTTAGCACAGTCTACATGTGGTATTTATGAAGGGATTTCATAGTAACTTGGTAGGATGATTCCAGATAATGTCTAGATGAGAATGTCTCCTTTTGGTAACAATCATTCAACCGTGATGGCTGCCCAAGCCCAAAATCCGAAAACCTTTAGCATAGACTACTGGTCGTATTTATGAAGGGATTTCATTGTAACTTGGTTGGATGAGTCCATATAATGTCTAGATGAGAACGTCCCCTTTTGGTTGCGATCATGCAACCATGATGGCGGCTCGAGCCCAAAACCCCAAAACCTTTAGCGTAGACTACAGATCGTATTTATGAAGGGATTTCATTGTATCTTGGTAGAATGACTCAGTATTATGTAGCTAAGGATGTCCCCTTTTGGTTGTGATCGATCAACCGTGATGGCTAAACACACCCGAAACACGAAAACCTTTAGCACAGTCTACAGGCCGTATTTATGAAGGGATTTCATTGTAACTTGATAGGACGACTCGTTTTGGAATAATTTCACTGTAACTTGGTAACTTTGGTTGACATACATTAACTGTGAGGGCCACATTAACCTACCACTCGGTTCTTTAGGACAGTCTACACCTCAATATTTTTATTGAAAACATCGCATACAAGGAACAGAAATTAACATATTCTCAATTATCATAGTTCTTGTCGTATTTCAATATCCTTTCATAAACATTGGACATTATCCTTTTCAACAAACACAACACACGGTCAAGTTAAGCAACAGTGTCACTGACACTTTCATTATAAGTTCCTTCGCTTAATTATCTATATTTAGTAATGGTTTTGACTGGCCACCTACTGTTGCTGCCGATCTATATTAAGTTCTTTAACTGTTCCCCCAAGTAAGTCCCTTTAGTTTTCCCTAGTTTCAATGCGGAACTATATTTTTACACCTTTCTAATCGCATCGATCGATTTTTGGTAACGTCCGTCAGTGAACCAACTGTTGCGACTGATCTATTTTTAGTAAGTTCATTAACTGACCCCCTTTATTTTAACAATAATTTAATGAGGATCAAACTGTTTCTGGACTGACCAATCAGATCGAAGTAAATCAACCAATCAGATTTGTGTATTCCCATTGTGTTTCTTTTGCATTTCTTTCCAGTTTAATTTCCTAATTTTCCGACTTTGACCTATATTTCTATGGGAAATAAATACGAGTGCTGATTCAGGATCGAAAATTGTATCAAAATTGCGTGGTGGGTTTTTTTCACGTCCTTCAAATATTGATAATTCCAGGGACGTTGTGACTTCGGGCTCATTCCAATTCCATCACTCGACAGAAGATGATCGCCTCTGTGTGCTCAGGCTATTTAAAAAAGTTTTTTGTATGCTATTTCTCTGTGTGTAATCATCAGTCAAAGGATTAAGTAGATACCTGGATAATAATATGAGAATTGAGTGAAAACATTCACCAGGAAGGACAATTGGAAGACAACTCACCGACAAGGTAAGTCAGACTGAAACAATTGTTTTAAGGCATTTACTGGGAAAGAAAAAATCTGCTTAGCTATTAAAACTTATTTAGAATGTGGACAAGAACTTACTCAATTTGTACACTTTAATAGACATAAGAACACCACCCATCTCCCTTTTGATAAGGGCCATTTGGATGAAACCGATGAAGAAATTTGGGAAATTTATCGTAGGAACTGGAACGCCATTAGAATAGGAAATTTTGGGCATATATAATTGTAGACTAGACACCACGGATTTATCTAACATGAACTACTAATTAACTAAAAGCATCTTCAAGTCTCAGAAATATAAATTTAAAATTAATTTATTCTACGATTTCATTTTACGCAGAAACGAAACGAGGGAACTTAGATTTCAGCACCCTCTTCAAAACAATGCCCCGATTCTTGATAGACCACCCCTGATAGAAATACAGTACATTTTGAAAATTTCCTTGAAGATATTCAACACAAAGACATTTTGGAATGGGCTAGGCTGCAATGACCCAACTCTAAGTGTATCATCCAAGCATTGACCAATAGTCAATATTGAGGTATTTGAACTTTTACTGGAAGACGATTGAGTTATTGCTAAACTTGTTCACAGGTCTAATGAAAATTTTGAGAGCACCTATGTCAGTTTATATGAAAACCATTTTACTTACATCACTGACATTAATTTGTCAGTATTGTGAGTCATTTACTTGTCGTAAGTGTGATAAACTGTGGAAGTCGGCTTGGCCGATGCAACGCATGAGCTCTCTTGTACTGATGATGTGTCCTATAAGTACGTTGATGGTATATACCACACCCCTAATACCATTTTGGAAAAGTTGCACGAAGAAGGTATAATATTGCTATTCCAGAACACTTGCGGTCGTATCCCTATAGGGCTACATTTGATTTCGAGTGTTATTTTGACAAAACTTCTCTCCCCACCTCTACTGACACTCTTGTCTGGGAAGCTCAACACACACCCCTCGGTGTTAGTGTAGGTGGTAATGTCAGCGGTTTTGACAGCCCAAATTGTTTAATTGCTGATCGCGACAAATAGAATTTAGTTTAGATTGTGATGAATTATTTGCTGGAAGTTTCTGAAAGAAGTTACTCCCTCATGCAAGAGGTTCACAATATTTTCCCTCAGGCAGATGATTCAAGACGCTTTGGCACATGAAGGTAAAATCCAGTCTAAACCCCACCCATTTAAGAAATTGGCTACAGAATTTAATCACTACATGAAGAAAACGTCCATATTAGGTGTAATTTCCGAAAAAAAAACGATGTCAGCGTGGTTAAACGAGAATTGATGGATTATCTAAAAAAAATGATCCTGTCTTTTGTAGTTAAGAAACGTAACAACTTCGTGGTCACGAAATCGGATCACTTGCCATTTTGTTGGATATTTGCAATTGGTCGGACCGTTGATGTAGTTATGACAAAGTCCTCAAGGCTTTTGTTTTTTTTTGGTTACAAAAGGATTTCTTCCCCATGAACGGATTGTCTGTCTTGATAAACCGGGCACTACCGAATTACCTCCCAATGTTTCGTTTATAGCACTTTGAAAAAGAAAAACATAACTGTTAACCCTTTACCTAACATGAAAAGCAGACGACACTTGCAAACAAAATTCTTGAATAAAATATAATGAAAATGGCGATTTTTGTGAATAGCGCTGGCCGGTTTTGAACGCTACGTTGGGTAAAGGGTTAAGGAATATGCATATCGTCAGAAGGTTTGAGGGACAAAGGGATGGAGACATTTGGGACTTCCTTATCTGATATAACAACAGAGATGCCCAGCCATTCCTAGAAGCTACTGAGAAGCATTCCCCGTTTTACTTGGAAAGGGTGGATCGACATTTTCAAGGATGGAATTAGCGTTTCCGGGCTGACGCTGAAATATCTTTTTAGTACCGTCAACGAAGGTATATCCTTCGAGAACATCAGCGCGTAGAACAAGGATCTTCATCATACCATAAAGTACAATATTGTAGAGGGCTGGGGGCACCCATACTATTCAATCGTTATCACGAGAAGAATGTTACCAGTCTAAGATCTTTTAAATATGGCACACCAAAAAAGGATTGTAGGAGTGTTGCCGGCTATGATGTCAATGTTTTCTTTGTAGTTATGATCATTGAAATAAGAAATACCAACAGGTTGTTACATCCGACGGAAGGAAGAGACCGATTTTAAACCAGAGCATTACTATAAATACGGAAGGATGGCCCATCAGTGGCTGGAGTTCATGTCTGCCAGTGACGATCCACTTCCTACACTAATACAACGACAAAGAAAAGCAGATTGGTATATGTCAAATACCCACAGATGGTTGGTGTAAAGACACCAAAACTGTATATCAGTTTGACGGATGTTTCTGGCACGGCCACGAGTTCTATTTCAAAATTAAGACGGCACATTAACCAATCACAATGCAGTCCGACGAAAGTCCATAGCTGAACTTCGAAAAAAGACCACGGAAACCACCCTGTACCTCAACATTTGGTTATGATGTTGTAGAAATCTGGGAATGTGATTGGCATAAACAGAAAAAGACTGATCCAGTCCTAATGACCCTTCTCCGAGAAAATTTTGGTACTTCGGTGGATGGTTCGATAATATCCACCGACCTTCTAGAGATGATCTTTGACCTTGATGATTGTGTGATTTTGCAGTAACTGATCCATTAACTCTTAACCTGCTGAGTTTTTAAAGATATTTTTCATCAAATCTAGTCATGGCTGCTTTGAAGCAGCCATGACTAGATTTGATAAA
Source organism: Pictodentalium vernedei (assembly GCA_031216915.1). Taxonomy (NCBI): domain Eukaryota; kingdom Metazoa; phylum Mollusca; class Scaphopoda; order Dentaliida; family Dentaliidae; genus Pictodentalium; species Pictodentalium vernedei. Next base: position 122,315,957 of record CM062289.1, on the reverse strand, counting down.
AAATTAATCTTTGTATAATACAAGAAATCTTTGATGAAAAAATTCATTCATTTTACAAGGGGAAAATCTGATTAAATGTGCTCAAATTATATTGATTTCAATGACAAACCCTGTGCTGTGCAGGAATGTCCGCCAGCAGCATGCAAACAGTTAAGGTCACATTTTGAAGAAATAACGCCCAGCTCAGAAACTGTAATATTTCTCGGTAAGACATCAGGCCACGCATGATGACTTACTCCGAAGCCAACGACATAATATGCCAACCTCACCGTACTCTAATTGGTAGCTACTTTTGCGAAAACATCGTGCTGGCCACACCGTTATTGTAATGGTATTTGGAGCACTGGTAGTTAGCCGGGTGAATCAAGTCATCCAGTACCAGCCCAGCGTGTGTTTCAGGAAATTCGATAATCAGTATCACAGCCCGACGGAAGGGAGACGCTGATACGACGAAACTGTTAGGTAATTCAACCTTTGGGAAGAGAGCTACTAACAAGTCAAAACACAGAAATTCAGTATATTGTGTCGAAGAGGTGTGTCTGGGATTTCGAAAACTGAAAACCCTAACTGAAGAACTCTACGAAATTGAAAGAAAGAAAACTAGAAGCAAACTCGATTTGCCCCATCACATATGTTCTTGTGTATCAATATGCTAAGTTACGTATGCTCCAGTTCTACCATGGGTTTGGGAATATTTTTGTTGATCATAAGGATTTTGAAATTTGCGAATTGGACACGGACAGCCATTACATAACTCTTTCCAGACCTTCCCTTGAAGGAGTAGTCAGCCCAGGCAAAAAGGAACTATTCTATCGCCAGGTCCATCAATGGTTACCCTCTGAAGCTGGTGACACCCACCGAGAAAAGTATGTAAACACTACATTAAAGGGAAAGAAATGGATACCGCCTCAATGCTGCAGGGACGGGAAAGCCTTTGACAAAAGAACCCTGGAACTTTTCAGAATTGAAAAGGGAGTGTCGCGGATTATTGGATTGTGTAGCAAAACTTATTACTGCTTTGACCCATCAAATAAATTAGGTAAGGGAATAAATAAACGTCAGAATGATCTGACAAAGGAAAACTACTTGAAAGCAATGAAAGATAAACAGACAGGAACAGGATTAAACAAAGGATTTAAACTTAACGGTAACATGTTTATATATAAACTTGGAACTTAAATAAGTACCCCCTGTTTTTTCGCTGTGGGTGTTAATAGAAACTGGCATTACTTTCATGCTATCTTTAAGACGGCCAAAAGTTATTGTTTGCGGAAAGAATGGTCTATTGACGATGAAAGACAACACAATGATGAAAATATGCAATATTTTAATGGCGCTAATTACACATATCTGTCACAAATGTTTTTGATGTAAAAATGTTCTCTCGACAATTATGGTGCTGGAACGGTCCATGATGAAACAATGCCGGTAATTACTGAACACAATAGTAGTGACTGACTTCAGTAGCGAGTGTATCCACCACGTGCCCGGAAGATAGCCTAAACCCTCCTCCTAATGCTACTAGTTAGCCTTCTGATACTGTCCAGATGTAACTGCTGCCACTCCTCATGCAATGCAGCTTCCAAATCGGCCAAATTTTGTACAGGCGAATCCATTGCTTGCACACGGCGTCCCAGAAAGTCCCAGAAGTGTTCTAAGGGATTCGAATCGGGGCTCATTGCAGGCCACGGTAGTGTTGTAATAGCGTTGTTCCGAAAGAATGCTCTCACAGCATGGGAACGATGTGGCCGTGCATTGTCGTCAATGAATACAGGGTGAGTAGCCAATGGGTGGTTGTCAAAATGAGGCACGACAAACGGAGTGAGAATGTCCTGGATGTACTGATGACTACTGAGATTCCCACAGTCACCATATCAAGTTTATAATCACGAGAGAGGCATCCCCAGATCATTACTGATCTTCCATCACCATAAGGAACAGTAGGTCTGATGTTCCTGGGCACGTTAGCAGTATTCTATGCCTTCACACTCCCATGCGAACATCCGTGACGTGAAGCAAGAGCCTATTCTCGTCTGACCAATGGACTCTCCTCCATGTCCTGAGATTCCAATGTTGTCGTACCATACTCAACTCCAAACGTACGTGGTCTTTGATGCCGATCGGACCGATCTGGACGTTTGACGACCCTTCTGGATCTCGAATCCAGTGCTATGAGACGGTTTCGGGCAGTTCTGTTGCACAAACACCCGTTGGGGAGCCAAAGGCGTTTCAAAACAACACTTGAAGCAAATGGTTCACGTCTAACGAGGCATGAACCAAGGTCTTTCCGGTGTCCAGGCCTTGGTCGTTCCTTAACATCGTTGTTTTGTTGATTTTTTCTGACAAGTCTGCTGATGACAGAATAACTATAGCCAAGTTGCCTTCTAACAGCTTTGAATTACTTGCCTGTTGCATGCATGCCAACTATTTGCCATCTCAGTGCTTCGGGCAGTCTCCCCTTGCCGTGTGAACATTTACTGATAAAATAAGTGACAATGTTTGTTTGTTTTATACCCAGCTAATGCATGTGTGTGATATTGTTTTTGTTTTTTTCTGTGATATTCCTGGGTAGCATGCTTCACGTGGATGAGGGTGTGTGCTTGGGGTACGCTATCAACCAGAAACATCATGTTTCACGAGATGAAATGAACTGCAAGACATAACAATCATTAAAACATAATAATCAGTAACATCAACTTCACTGTCATGAAACATTTCAGGGGGTGCTTACGTTCCAGGTGTATATTTTGAAAATAAAGACGGCTTATCTCATTTGTATCCAAAACGACTCATGCAAGATGAGGGTGAATCAACGTTATCATCGAGAATAGAAGTTTCTCTACTACCAGTGAATGTTCTTTCACAATCTTTACATCCAGAGGTAAGTATAATTCTTATATCAAAATTGGCAAATCAGTATTGTTATACATATACATACAGATTACAGAGATGATTATTCAAGATGAAAATTGTTCTTCTTTTTGTCTCATGGAGAGGGTGAAAGTTATTATAATTTTTTTCAGAAGCAGAATTGTTTATAAGTAAACGTACAAAATTGTACAAATTTGTACAAACTTACTTGTAAATATTTGTAAATAGTTTGGGAAGAAGTTTGTTCTTCAGTCACAGAGCAGAGAAAAAATTATTTATTGGTGTTTAAGGTCATATACGTCTGCTCAATGCCAAATCATAACCACAACATGGAGATAAAATCAAGGCCAGACAATCGTTTATACCCTATGTTGCCTATTTTAGAGGACTCGCACCCCAAACATTAGTTACTGAGTTCTGTTTTACAGAGAAAAATCACTCAGGTTGTACACTCCTGGTGTAGACTGACTGACCCAATTGGAACCAGATGAAGTTATGTTTATTTCACAGTGTTTATTCCTGGTATTCAATAGGTTACCCCTATTGGAACAGGATGAAACCAAATAAATATTTATTTCAATATTCTAAAACTTATTTTCAGTTTACAATGTTGGTTCCTTATATACCTTGTATTACCCTTATTGGAACCGGGTGATACAAAATTATATTTTAGTAAACAAATGTTTATCTTTGAGGTTGCCCATACCCCGATCATTATCATCATCATTCTCTGCTGAACAAAGAATTAATTTCCTTCTACTTTTTTTTTTATAGAAAACACATTGAAAAAAACAATTTAAATTAAAAATATCCTGTTGGGGGTGAGAAAGCACTCAAGTTATTTGACCTTTATCTTCGAACTAAAAACCAATAAATTTGAACAACTGTCCTAAGTCAGTACAAATGCAGAGGGACATCACAGGACATTAATCATTAACCAATCAGATTGAAGTGAATTAACTAAGCAAATTTGTATATCCCCACTGTGTTCCTTTCCAATTACTTTCTGTGCTAATATACTAATTTTCTCGACCTGTAATCCAATAGGAAACAAACACAAATATTCTATTGAGGATCGATCATGGGCCCAAAACTACATGGCGGTTTCATTCACGCCCACAAGACATAGATAAATTAGGATGCCTGGTTATCATCATTCTGCTTTGAACCTGTGAACTGAATAGTTCAAAATGCTGCATCTCGGAACTAGAAACACCCACGTCAATGTGGAGATATTCCAAGGGGAGTTGAATATCCACATGAGAAGATTTTATGAGGGGAAACCAACCAAGACTGAAGTCTCACAATCTATGGATGAATTACACGCACTGAAGAGCCACAACGAAGAGGTCGATGCTGAAGTTAACAAACTGTTTCTAAAAGGACCTCCAGAACAAGAGAAGAGAATAGGAAGAGAAGATGAACAGAAGAAAGGAAGAAGATACCGACTTAGAAGCCCTGAAATGCGTAAAGAGGGAATTCAACATTAGCCGTTTGAATCCGAGAGGCCGCTTTTCCGGCCTACGAACACGATACGTCATAATTTCATTAACCCTTTACCCAACGTAACAGCAAAAAACTGGTCAGCGCAATTCACAAAAATCGACAATTAATTTTCATTATTTTTTTCATTTTTGTCTCAAAAACATAGGTTATGACCCCTCATTGGAACGAGCTCGTCGAGCTCGTTCCAAAGAGGGTCATAACCTATGTTTTTGAGACAAAAAATGAAAAAAATAGTTATTCAAGAATTTTGTTTGTACGTGTCGTCTGCCTTTCATGTTAGGTAAAAGGTCAAGCAGAATGACTGCTAAGCGAATGTGTGTGGTAAACCAGACAATATTTTCAACGTGCAGCCCCACGACTGCACATTGAAAATATTAATTGGTCTGCCCACAAATAATGAAAATGGACTCTTCCAATTGCTGCCATTGAACTGACATTGAAGATAACACCGGGGTTCAAAGGGTTAACCCTTTACTCAACGTAACGGCCAAAACCGGCCAGCGCTATTCTCAAAAATCGCCAATTAATTTTCAAAATATTTTCATTTTTTGTCTCAAAAACATAGGTTATGACCCCGCGTTGGAACGAGCTGGTTCCAACGAGGGGTCATAACCTATGTTTTTGAGACAAAAAATGAAAAAATTTAGTTATTCAAGAGTTTTTTTTGCAAGTGTCGTCTGCTTTTCATGTTAGGTAAAGGGTTAACTATAGCCTATGCACAATGTTTTGAAGAATTGATTGGAACTGTTGACTAAGAGAACTGTTATGGCTGTAAAGTTAACCCTCCAAAGACACTGTACATTTGAGGTGGCACGAGAATACTTCATGTATTGACCCACCACCAATGCAAGCTGAATATGACGAGATGTTTGAAGCACCACAGTCTGTCTGCTGACAAGAGACTGTATATTATGAACTTAGTGATAGAATCTATGAAGCCCGCAAATTGATATTGTAAAACAAAATGAATAAAAATAAGTTAAATGAATGTGTCAGTGACACTGTAGCTCAACTTGTCAAGACATGTACATGTATAGTATGTGACACAGCAATGACAAACATCTAAGTAATAACCTGATAACAAAGGTACATATAAAGTATTGTAACAGGCTGTACATAAATACTGTCCGTAGCCTGTAACAAATGTATAGGTAAAGTATTGTAAAGGTGGGTGACACTCAGATGCTAAACTAGAAAAGAAATCTTTGAGTCCCAGAGTGGGTATGACTGAACCCCAAAATATTTGTTCTCATAGCACAGTGATAACAAAGGCACCCCAAAACACACCCATTCCGGTCCCAATGTGAAAACAAAGGTACCCAAGAAGTTTCGTGAAGATCAGTTCATAAATACGAGCTGTATAGAAGTTGTGACAAATAACTGATTGGACCTAATTTCGGTACAAACTGGCCACTGGCAGCCATCTTGAATTTTGGACCGCACTCAGAAACACTCATTCTCGTCCCAAGGTGATAACAGAGGTACCCAAGAAGTTTTGTGAAGATCGGTTGATAAATACAGCCTCTAGCCCGGGCCATATTAACATGTGCCCTTACAGTGTATAAGTAGCACTAAATAAATCAAAATTCATCTAATCTGCATAATTTCTGCACGAGAAAAAAACACGGACTGTATGTGATGTATTCCATTTTACTAAACATTCATACAAAAATTTATTCAAATCAGAACTTTCATACAGAAGTTCTGTACAAAAGACTGATTGCACTACTTTTGGTACAAAATGGCTGCTGGTGGCCATCTTGAATTTCGGACCACACCCAAAAACACTCGTTCTCATCCCACGGTGATAACAAAGGTACCCAAGAAGTTTCGTAAAGATCGGTTCATAAATACGGCCTCTAGCCTGAGCCGTATAGAAGTTGTGTACAAAAAACTGATTAGACCTCATTTCGGTACAAAATGGCCACTGGCAGCCACCTTGAATTTTGGACCGCACTCAGAAACACTCGTTCTCGTCCGAAGGTGATAACAGAGGTACCCAAGAAGTTTCGTGAAGATCGGTTGATAAATACAGCCTCTAGCCCGAGCCGTATTGACATGTGTACTTACTGTGTGTAAGTAGTACTGTAAAAATCAAAGTTCATCTAATTTGCATAATTTCTGCAAGAGAAAAAAACCCGTATTATATGTGATGTATCCCATGGTACTAAATATTCATACAAAAAATTATTCAAATCAGTGCTTTCATATGGAAGTTCTTCGCAAAAATCTGATTGCACCTAAGTTTGTACAAAATGGCCGCCAGCGGCTAACGTGAATTTAAGATCGGACCCAAAAACACTCGTTCTCGTCCCACGGTCATAACAAAGGTACCCAAGAAGTTTCGTAAAGATCGGTTCATAAATACAGCCTCTAGCCCGAGCCGTATTGAATTGTTGACGGACAGACGGACGACGGACGACTGGCCATGGCATAAGCTCAAATTTGGCTTCGCCAAAGTTGAGCTAAAAATGAAAAAAAAAAATAGGTAATTGAAGAATTTTTTTTGCACGTGTCGTCTGCTTTTCATGTTAGGTAAACAGTTAAGTGAAATCTGAAAGTTCGATGCTGAAGACCAAATGTCTAGGTTGTTTACAGAGGGTAGTCATCATTGTAACACTGGTGTCATATGTATGGCTCCAATTTATTCGATAAAAATAAAGTCCACATGACGGTGGCTCTCAACACACATTACATGATCTTTCTTAAAAATCATTGGGATCGCTCACAGATTACTCACTTGGCAGCATAGATGTATCCTGGTCATTCCACATGAAGAGTCCACTTAGGTCCCATATGGTTACCTTATAATCGATCTCAAGCAAGACACTCCCCTTAACATATGAGATTGAGAACTCCAATTTGTCCTGGGGAAATTCAGCAAGTGTACCCATGAAAGGTATAAAAGGGGCAGCATGTCTTCCCTCTTGTCAGAATCATGCCCGACCGACCGTCTCAAGCGTAGCATCGCGATTCTCAAGCTCTTGATTAAATCGAAACCTTTGCTAGCCAGATCCATACTGAAGCACGCTGACAAAGATTTGACCATTCGTCTGTGTGACTGTGCCACGAATATCTTGAAAGGGCAGTAGCTCTAACCAAAGCTCAGAGAGCCAAACTTGTCCATCAGAAACATTTAGCGAAAGAAGTGTCAAACAAAGATACGTCTGACAAAAATAGAAGACAGACTTTACAGAAAAGGGGATTCTTGGGTGCTCTTCTTCCGCCCGTGTTACTAATTGTTGTCAAGTGTATATTGAGGTAATGGTATGCACAAAGATGGCATTGGTAGAACCAGATTATTGAAATTTATTACTTTCCAAAGTGTGATTTACTGGGATTTCCGGGTTTGATTATAAATGACAACTTCACAAGTGAATTATGCAATAACAATAATGTGTCATGTATGCGTGCGCGCAAACGAAGACACTTTGTCGTGGGTGTAATGGGGACTTCATTGTTTTTTTGTTTTTTTAACCCTTTACCTAACATGAAAAGCAGTCGTCGACACTTGCAAAAAAAATTCTTAAATAACTATTATTTTCATGTTTTTCCTCAAAAACATAGATTATGACCCCTCATTGGAACGAGCTCGTTCCAATGAGGGGTCATAACCTATGTTTTAAAGACAAAAAATGAAAGAATAATGAAAATTAATCGGCGATTTTTGAGAATAGCGCTGACCGGTTTTGGCCGTTGCGTTAGGTAAATAATATAATTATCGTTAATAATGAAAAGTAATAAACAGAGTAATCGCTTGACTGGACTGGTTACGTGAAATAATTCATTCGAGGCGAAGGACTATATTGTAAAACACTCGTGCGCATTCGCGCACTCGTGTTTGTACAACGTCCCTCACCTCTCATGAATTATTCCACGTAACCGGTCCAGTCAAGCGATTACTCTCCATGTCTACAAGACGTTCTAAGACAACAGACTGAAATGGCTGCTTCGTCTTTGGATCTAGAAATGAGAGATATTATCGATACTCCGTTTCTCACGTCCGACGAAAAGATTACACACTATAAACAGGTATTAAAAATATACTTGACATTTCAGCATAAGGCAGTGGCCCTTCATTCCATCAAAATCGAACTCGAGAATACACTACAGATCATGACATTTTAGATTCCGTACCTGTCACTATGAAGAGAAGAGCAAAGTTATTACTAAATCGGATAAAAAATGAACCTAACATATCTTGGAATGAAAGGGGTGAACTGGTTTACAAAGATCAAACGGTGGTAGGATCTAATATGACGGATCTTCCTACCGATTCGCTTAGAAGACGGAATTCTTTTCAACCCGAGGATTGGGAAGTGTTGCCGAATCCATGAGAGATAGTTATATACCCGAAGAACTACTTGGCCATAAAGAACGTTGGGATTTAATGAGACAGTCGGAGACCAAGTCAGAGACTAAGTTGGAAACTAAGCAACAGACTAAACCTAAGCAACAAAAGAAACCAACAAAAAAGCAGTATAAATTGAGTTGACACTTTTAAAAAGAACCACGGATGAATTGTTCTATCATCCCGAAGCCCCAGAGAGTTTGGGAGAGTAGATGCTCTATGCCGACCGTCTGCGAAAAAGACTTAACATGTTGCAATAAAATTATTAAAGACTCAAAACACTTACACGCTGCACAAACCCGTACGTCGCACATTTTCTAGAAGGAAAGTGATTCTTAGTGGTATTGATGAACATTGACAAGTTGACTCAGTAGATTTAGCGAATATTAGTAAATACAATAGTGAAACTAACTTCCTGTTGAAGAGCATAAATGCATTCAGTAGGTATGCTTGGGTCGTACTCCTTAAGAACAAACTTGGAGATTCTATTGTTAACGCCTTTACAAAAGTTTCAAAAGGGACATGTACCATTTAAATTACGAACCGATGAAGGTAAAGAAAATCTGAATACAAAATTTCCCGACGTCGAATTTTTCACAACACATAACGTGGAAACAAAATGTTCATAGTTGAATGTTTAAATAGAACTCATATGTGGAAATATTTTACCAAGATTGACACACCGACTTTTCCACTTCAAAAGTTGGTGAGATCTTATAATCGCACTCTTTGTCGCACTTTCGATATGGCTCCCGTTGCCGTGAGCTTGGAAAAGTCAAGAGAATGTTTGACAAAAACTTTATGGGAAACCCATAAAACACTAGTCCCCAAAGCGTCCATAAATACGACCTAGAGACTATGCTAAAGGTTTTCGGGTTTTGGGCTTGGGCAGTCATCACGGTTGACAGATCACGACCGAATGGGGAAGTTCTCAACTGGGCATCATACGGAGTCATCCTACCATGTTACAATGAAGTCCCCCCATATTAAATATGACCTGCAGACTGTGCTAAAAGTGTTTGGGTTTCGGGCTTGGGCAGCCGTGACGGTTGACAGATCATGACCAAAAGGGGACGTTCTCATCTAGATATTATATAGAGGAATCTTACCATCTTACCAAGTTACAATGAAATCCCTTCATAAATACGACCTGTAGACAGTGCTAAAGGTTTTAGGGTTTTGGGGTCGGGCAGCCATCGTGGTTGACCGATAGCGACCAAAAGGAGACGTTCTCATCTAGACATGACCTCAAACCTGCATATGAAATTTCGTGACGATCGGACAAGAACTACGGGGTGTAGCCTGTGCTAAAGGAAAATGTGAACAGACTCCGACTAACAGACTTTCGCATGCATGATGGCAATAGCGTATCCTGACCTTGTCAAGTTAAGCTAAAAATTAAGTGCCCCACCAGAACTATCAGGTAAATGAAATTTCATTGAAATCGGGCTTGCAGTTTTAGAAAAGCGGACAAACACCACCATCATGACAGGCGGACGTTTGATAAAATGTGAGGATAGTTGATCACCACTATTTTCTGTCAGTAAATTTAACACTAAGAGAACGGGAATTTCATATAAAAATTGAAATTTCGAACTGTTAACGAAGTTGTATCATCGATGGGTGCATCATTTCACAAACTTTAGGCATTTTCCTCTGCAGTTGAATCAACTACTTCAAGCGAGCGGTATCAAAAATTGTGACAAGGCAAATACACAAAAAACTTTATTTCACTTCAAAGATAATATGAAGCGCATTCACAGAATAGGAAGCTTTCAAGTTGCGGCACCTGCACTTTAGAATAAAGCTCTAATATGGGCTTCCAGCATTCTACCAGTCAAGAAATCGAACTTTTGATTGTCATACAATACTATACTGACCCGGAAATACACCCGGGGGTGGGTGCATGAAGTAAAGGAGGACAAAAGTATATGAGTGGTCTTATTTTCAAGAGGTCAGTTCTGCTGGAGAATTCGGATGCAAAATTGACACTTAAGTTATCGGACACGGTCAATCCCACAACAAAGATGCATTAAGCCCATACCCAACGTAACGGCCAAAAACCGGCCAGCATTATTCTCAAAAATCGCCAATTAATTTTCATTATTTTTTTCATTTTTTGTCTCAAACACATAGGTTATGACCCCTCATTAGAACGAGCTCGTTCCAAAGAGGGGTAATAACCTATGTTTTGAGACAAAAAAAAAAGAATTTTGTTTGCAAGCGTCGTCTGCTTTTCATGTTAGGTAAAGGGTTAAGCCTACACCCAACAAATCAGAAGCATATGCCCACATAATTTACAAACTGAACAGTTGAAAAAGGTTATGTTTTTTAAAATCTCACCAAAGCTATATGATGTGACCACTCAATGGAACGAGCCAGTGGACCTCGTTCCAATGAGGGTGGGGGAGGGGGGGGGGGGGTCACATATGGTTTTGTTGACATTTTTTGAAACATTTGAAAATACAACAATTCAAAAAACAAATTGTGATATTATGTGCATTGGATAAGAGGTTCTTTTTCATTGTACTAACTGACCAGCACGGCTGCGGTCGATGTTGTCATTCCGAAATCTAGGACTAGGCTAATTTAAAAGGAGGCAACTCTGAAACTGGAATCTGAAAAGTTGGTACGTGAGCTTATTTTCGATTATGGGCTTATTCCTGGACCAGTACGATATTATCGGAAAGCACTTTTGTTTTTAGTGCATTTGTCCGCATAAAATCGCTGCGCTTTGGTATATAAGTGGTATTATTACACATTTGTTCTTTGAAATCCCCATCAATTGCAACACTAAACCACGCGGAAGATCAAAATCCGTTCCGCACACATGTGCGGAATGTAATTCGTTGACGGACTATGTTGAAATAGAAGCGAAATTTCATTGGGATTTTCTACAAATCGTGCACCTCAATTATAATTTAAATTGCTAGCGATAGCTAAAATGGTAACACGGGCACCCCTCGCAAATTTGGTGGGCGATAAAATGTGTACTTTTCGTTGATAGTTCGTCCCTTGAGTTCCAATGTGTTCTATGTGCCTGCTGGCACATAGAACACATTGGAACTCGGGTGACGAGTTTTCAAATGAATTGCTGAGTGTCCTTCTAATAATTGTTTTTTATAGATGTGAAGGCGTGTAATAAACACAGAACGGAACACGCTTGTGAATGGTTTAAGCGATATGGCACTTGTGCCATCGCGGAAGGATAAAACTCGTGTCATATCGATTAACCCATTCACATGCGTGTCGTTCTGTGTATTTATAATCAAACGGGTATCAATTTCTGTATCAAACGAGTCACAGTCAATTATTGTATCGCGTTTCAACTCAATACGGGGGCGTTGCGGTAACCGGTTCTCGTCAGATCACCGAAGGTAAGCAACGTCGAGCCCGGCCAGTCCTCGGAAGGGTGACCATCTGAGCGATCGATTCGGACTCCCACGTTGTGTCCTTTGGCAAGGCACTTAACCCCGATTGCCCACATGGGGGCAAGATGACGCCGTGTACTGAGGCGTACTGCACGTCGATGGTGCACATGTCTTCAACCAGTCTAACCCTGCGTGTGCTGCAGTGCGGAGTTCCGATGTTGGGGAGCTGGCAGCTGCTCGTCGTTGCTCGGTGGTTCTCTCCGGGTACTCCGGCTTCCTCCACCCATAAAACTGTCACGGTCATGATTAGCCATTGTGCATAAGTATGTGACCTTAAACACCATTACATAATAAATAATAATAATTCCAACTCAATACAATGACAGGAGATGCTGACACAGATGGCTGTGTCATGAGAATGTTAAAACAGGAGATGTGTCATCTTTAATTGCGAGGATAAAACCTTATATCTTGTGAAAGTGTTTTTTTTTATCTTACAGATATTTCATCAAAGTTATGGTGGTAAATGGAAACATTTTTCATATATTACAGAATGGTTCCAATTGTGTGGACTTAGGGGTGTATTCAGTTTGGGGTTATGTCATGGAAATTTTAATTCTTTATTTATAACCACCTAGAATGATGGAAAGAAAATACAAAATAAGCAACATTCTGTCAAATTATTCGGCTGTTTAATATGTTAAAATAAAGAGTTTCAATGAAGAGGTACATGTAAGGCGTAGTTACTAATGAAAACATACATTTGTATAAAATGCATAGAGAAATGCATCATCAAATAATTTATTGACATGAAATGTTCTTAAAGATGATGAGCAAGTGTCATAACAGATAAATATGAAAGACTTCCATATTGCAGACAAAAAAAAAAAAAAAAATAGAGAAATAATATTTACAGAAATATTGACACTTAATAACAAATATCAACACACTATGTATAAACAATGTTACAGGGGTGTCAGAAGCAAATTAGTCCAGCAGTGTTAGATCGGATGCTGCTATGGGGTAAGGGACACGTCAGGGATTCTTCTGCGCTCTTTGGAAGGGGTCTGGGGCCCTTGCCATGGGGAAATTTGCGTCATGGGGGCTCCAATTAGCAATTTATTTTGGAGGGGAAAAAACATACAAGGACTAAGAAATTTTACATTTGAATTGAGCAGAGAAAAATTAAGACCGATATCTAAGCAACTGCATGTTTTCTACAAGTAAGTTTTATAACAAGCAGTCAAATGGAATCATGTTCATGCAGTCTCTATTAACTATTTACCTAACATAACGGCCAAAACCGGCCAGCACTATTCTCAAAAATCGCCAATTAATTTTCATTATTTTTTTTCATTTTTTGTCCCAAAAACATAGGTTATGACCTCTCGTTGGAACGAGCTCGTTCCAACGAGGGGTCATAACCCATGTTTTTGAGACGAAAATGAAAAAAATTAGTTATTCAAGATTTTTTTTTTTGCAAGTGTCGTCTGCTTTTCATTTCAGGTAAAGGGTTAAACTGCTCATATACTATTACAGAACTTGTCATTTGCCTTTGAATTAAGAGACTTTGTTAGGCAAACAGTTTAAATTGTAATGTACAACTGGTGTCCTGAACTGGGTGATAAGGCCTCAGAAAAGTGGTTTTCGGAGGCCTTATGACTGCCTAGTTCAGGGTACCAGTTGTGCATTAAATCTTTGAGTGGGATCTGAGATTGAAACATTTAGGGTTAAGAATTGGTAAAAAAAATAATACCCAAATGTCATTGGGAAAGGGTCCCATAAACGGCCGCTGCAGATACCGAAATTAATCCGTGCATGTTCACCTGAGATCACCGTGAAAAGGCCTTTCAAATAGAGTCTTCTGATGATGGTAGAGTGTAATTCTTGATCTCTATTTCTAAAAACACAAAAGGTGTGATTGCCCCAATGCATTCCATACTTTGGTTCAAAACAGGGTAATCGAATCAAGGTAGCGGTATGGGCTGTGTCTAACAATCAATCCATCCATTATGCTGGTTGCGAAAATAAGCCAAGGAAGGGTAAAAACTCTGCCAAACTGATTCTGAATGGTTTCAAACTTGAGTTGCGCAGGTTGCCATGCTGGTTAATTCCTGTCCCTATTTTGAGATAGACTGATTGTAAAATGAAGAAAAACTACCTCAATCAAAATTGTTTCTTTCGTATAAGTTAAAAAGTGTAGAAAATTGTATTATTATTAATTTATTATTATTTATTAGCGTTTAAGGTCACATATTTTTGCACAATGGCTGATCATGACCACAACATGAGTATCAACTCAAGGCCAGGGGTGAGCATCAATAAGCCATGCTGCCCATTTTTGAGAGGGTTTGCACCTCCCAAGCATTGGTGACTGGGTCCTATTTTACAAGTAAAAGAGAGCCTGTTTACCACAGTGAACAGGCACTGCTTCACTTCCTGGGGTTCCCGCAGGGAAGAGAATTGTATACATTTCTACAAGTCAAAAAGGGTAGAAAACCCAGCCAAAATAAATCCTAGTGGTCTTAAAATAGCACATGCACATCTACCTATCCTGGTTAATGTCTATACTAAGTTTTAATAAAACAAATGACTGAAAAATGGAGGAGAAAAACATGGGCAAAAGTGGGTAGGTAGCAAAGTCTAAAAAGTGCAATAACTCTGCCTGAACGAATTCAACTGATTTCAAAATCCCAGGTGCACACGTTCCCATGCACGTTAATTTCTGTGCCAAGATTTAAAATAAGAGGCCCCAGGGGCCTGAGGCACTCACCCGACAAAGGTGTTTACTTATTGTGTTTAAGGGCACATATTTCTGCACAATGGCTAATCATGACCGCAACATGGAGATAAAGTCAAGTTTATACCCATGTTTTCCATTTTAGAGGATTTCCACCGCAGCATTGGTGACTGGGTGCTATTTTACCAATAGAAGAGAGCCTGTTTATCACAGTAAACAAGCACTGCTTCACTTCCCACAGCTGAGACAAAGTTGCTTAAAGAAGGATTTAATTAGCATATGTGGCTAGTTAAAACAACAGTGGAATGAAGTCATTTAATTATTTATAACTCTGTTGGCTGTGTCAGATGATATTTTCTAGTAATGAGATGCTACAACAGAAATAAAATAAATTTAAATAAATTTCCATTAATTCAAAACTAGGGAGCCCAAATATCAACCTAGCTATTTAACTTAAACAAACTTGAATCTAACCCCTACACATCCACACCCAGGATGACATATACACGATTCTGAATGGTGGATCTGAAGAAAGAGATTTTTAAAGAATATTCATCATATTACACAAAGTTAAAATTTGACACTCACCCCTCCCCCACCAGAGGGAGACAAATAGGAATCCAAGGACTTAATTTAAACAAACCCAAATCTGAGCCTGTGTTGAGTGTTGTATACCAAATATCAAGTCATTCTGAATGGTAGTTCTCAAGAAGATTTTAAAGAATTTTGCTTTTTAGCACTAAGTTAAAACTATGGCTCCCACAGGGAGCACAAATATTTACTCCAAGTCTCTATTTGAGCAAATTTGAAATTGCCCCCCACCCCCAAAAAGATGTTGTACACTTAGTATAACAAGAACTCACGTATTGCTGGAGCAATACAATGTCCCCTACCAGACTAATGAGCATTAATAATTATACAAATGTTATAACCTTGATGTGTTTAGCATGAATTCCGTTGAAGTGTTTCCAAAAAAAGTCAGGAAAACTGATATTTTGGCGCTTTTCCATATTTCCAAGGGCCATAACTCACACAAGAATAATGCAATCACCATGAAACTCAAACTTGATCTGTACGTCATCGTTCTACAGTAGGTTACCAATGAAAGTGTCAATGACACTGTAGCTTAACTTGTGTGTTGTGTTTAATGAAAAGGATAATGTTCAATGTTTATGAGAGGATTATGAAATAAGACAAGAATTGTGATAATTGGGAATATGTTCATTTCTGTTCCCTGTATGCTATGTTTATGATAAGAATAATATGAGGTGTACAACACTGTACTAAAGAGCCGAGGGGTGGGTTAATATGACCTCACAGTTAATGTATGTGGTCCTCACAGTTAACGTATATCAACAAAAGTTACCAAGTTACAGTGAAATTATTCCAAAATGAGTCATCCTATCAAGTTACATTAAAATCCCTTCATACATATGACCTGTAGACTGTGCTAAAGGTTTTCGGGCTTCGGGCCCCTGTAGCCGTCAGTTTCACAATTGCGTTCAAAGGGGACGTTCTCATCTAGACATTATATGAAGTCAACCTACCAAGTTACAATGAAATCCCTTCATAAATATGACATGTAGACTGTGCTAAAGGTTTTCGGGCTTGGGCAGCCATCATGGTTGAATGATCGCAACCAAAGGGGACAATCTCATCTGGGCATTATCTGGAGTGATCCTGTGAAGTTACAATTATATCCCTTCATAAATATGACCTGTAGACTGTGCTCAATGTTTTCGGGCTTCGGGCACCTGTAGCCATCACAGTTGACCAATCATGACCAAAAGGGGATCTCATCATCTAGGCATTATATGGAGTCAAAGGTTTTTGGGCTCGGGCACCCATCAAGGCTGAATGATCACAACCAAATGGGACATTCTCATCTAGACATTATTTGGAGTCATCCTACCAAGTTACAATGAAATCCCTTCATAAATATGACCTGTAGACTGTGCTAAAGGTTTTTGGGCTTCAGGCACCTTTAGCCGTCAAAGTTGCCCAATCATGTCCAAAAGGGGATGTTTTCATCTAGACATTTATAAAGTCAACCTACCAAGTTACAATGAAATCCCTTCATAAATATGACCTGTAGACTGTGCTTAAGGTTTTCGGGCTCGGGCAGCCATCATGGTTGAATGATCACAACCAAAGGGGACAATCTCATCTGGAGTGATCCTACGAAGTTACAATGAAATCCCTTCATAAATATGACCTGTAGACTGTGCTCACGGTTTTCGGGCTTCGGGCAATTGTAGCCATCACAGCTGACCAATCACAACCAAAAGGGGATGTCATCATCTAGGCATTATATGGAGTCAACCTAATAGGTTACAATGAAATCCTTCCATAAATATGACCTTTTACCTATGCTAACGGTTTTGGGGCTCGGGCACCCATCAGGGCTGAATGATAGCGATCAAAATGGGTCGTTCTCATCTAGACATTATTTGGAGTCATCCTACCAAGTTACAATGAAATCCCCTCATAAATATGACCTGTAGACTGTGCTAAAGGTTTTTGGGTTTCGGGCACCTTTAGCCGTCACAGTTGCCCAATCATGTCCAAAATGGGACTTTCTCATCTAGACATTGTATGAAGTCAACCAACCAAGTTACAATGAAATTCCTCAATAAATATGACCTGTAGACTGTGCTAAAGGTTTTCGGGTTTTGGGCTCGGGCAGTCGTCACGGTTGGCAGATCATGCCCAAATGGGGAAATTCTCATCTAGACATCATAAGAAGTCATCCTATCAAGTTACAATGAAATCCCTCCACATTAAACATGACCTGCAGACTGTGCTAAAAGTTTTGGGGTTTCGGGCTTGGGCAGCCATCACGGTTGATAGATCATGCCCAAAAGGGGACGTTCTCATCCTAGGCATTATACAGAGGCATCCTACCAAGTTACAATGAAATCCCTTCATATTTATTTATTTATTGGTGTTTAAGGTCACATACTTATGCACAATGGCTAATCGTGACCGTGACAGTTTTACGGGTGGAGGAAGCCGGAGTACCCGGAGAGAACCACCGAGCAACGACGAGCAGCTGTCAGCTCTCCAACATCGTAACTCTGAACTCTGCACCGCAGCACAGGCAGGGTTAGATTGGTTGAAGACATGCGCACCATCGACGTGCAGTACGCCTCAGGACACAGCGTCATCGTGCCCCCAGGTAGGCAATCAGGGTGAAGTGTAAATCCCTTCATAGATACGACCTGTAGACTGTGCTAATGGTTTTCAGGTTTTAGGCTCGGGCAGCCATACCAGTTGCCCGATCGCGACCAAAAGGGCACGTTCTCATCTAGACATGATCCCAAACCTGCATATGAAATTTCGTGATGATAAGACAAGAACTGCGGGGTGTAGCCCGTGCTAAAGGAAAATATGAACAGACGTCACAGACTCACAGACTAACAGACTTCCGCACGCGTGATGGCAATTGCTTATCTTGACTATGTCAAGTTAAGCTAAAAATGAAATCATTCGGTTGAAGCGCTTCCAAAACAAGTCTGGAAAACTGATACTTTGGCATTTTTCCATATTTCCAGGGGCCATAACTCACACAAGAATACTGCAATCAGCATGAAACTCAAACTTGATCTGTAAGTCATCATTCTATAGTAGTTTACCAAAAATGAAATCATTCGGTTGAAGCGTTTCCAAAAAAAAGGTCGGAAAACTGATATTTTGGTGCTTTTCCATATTTCGAAGGGCCATAACTCACACAAGAATAATGCAATCAGCATGAAACTCAAACTTGATCTGTAAGTCATCGTTCTGTAGCAGATTACCAGAAATGAAATGATTCGGTTTAAGCATTTCCAAAACAAGTCTGGAAAACTGATATTTTGGCGCTTTTCCATATTTCCAAGGGCCATAACTCACACAAGAATAACGCAATCAGCATGAAACTCAAACGTGATCTGTAAGTCATCGTTCTATAATAGTTTACCAAAAATGAAATCATTCCATTGAAGATTTTTAAAGAATATTCCTCATATTGCAGTCAGGTAAAATTCCCATAGGGTGCCCAAATATTAACCCAAAGACTTGCTTTGAAAAAAAAAATGAATCAGACCCCCCACAAGGATGTTGTATACCAAATATTGAGAGATTCTCACTTGAGAGGACAAAAGATTTTTAAAGATTTTAAAGATTATTCCCCAAACTGCATCCAGAAAGCCAAAATATTAACCGAGGGACTTGGTTTCAACAAACTTGAATCCGACCCCTGCAAAGGATGTTGCATACCGTATATCAAAAGATTCTAAATAGCAATTCTGGAGAAGATTTTTTTTCCCCCATATTACACTAAGTTAAAATTTAGGCTCCAATAGGGATCCAAATATTAACCCAGGGACTTGGTTAAAACAAACTTAGATTTGACCCCTCCAAGGATGCTGTATCCCAGGTATCAAAAGATTTTGACTGGTGGTTCTGAAGAAGTAAATTTTTAATGATTATTCTTCATATCGTACTGAGTTAAAATTTGGACCCCCAAGGAAGCTCTAATATTAACTGTGGGACTTCAATTGAACCAACTTAAATCTGAAGCGATGTCGTATAGCAAATATCAAAAGATTCTGATAGGTAGTTCTGGTGAAGAAGATGTTTTAAAGGGCCCATGGTTGCTGCATACCAAATATCGAAAGATTCTAATTGGTGGTTCTGGAGATGCCTTTCAGTTTTGCAAATATGCTGGCTCAGCATTTTTTCGATTTCCCCTATAGCACATTCTGACATAACCAATGGCAATATTTTATTTACCACTCCATTCTTCTGGTCCTAAGGATGCTTCATACCAAATAACATTTTCCGTTCAGGCAGTGTGAAAAATATGGGCATTTGAAAATATTTGTATTTTCAGGTCGTCGAGTTCCCATGGGGATGCAGGAAATTTGTTTTTTTCATGAATCAAGTACTCATGGCTCAAAAATACTACATAGCAAATTTGGTTCATATCAGCTCATCAGTTCAGAAAATACAAATTTTGGGTGAGGCCAAAACTCCTGCCCCTCCAGTTACAAAGGTAAATATTTGCCTACAAACTTCATTTGACCAAATTTGATCCTACACCTGAAAAGGAAACTCAGTACCAAATATCAAGTTTTTCTACCCATCTGTTCATGAGAAGATTTTTTTTAAGATTTGGGAGCATTTTCCCTTGCCCCTCCCTAGAGGGTAGGCCAAGTTAATTTGAATAAAATCAAAATGTGATGTCGGGGAAAAAAAATCACCTTAAATTTAACTGACATTCGACCAGCGGTTTGGGAAGAAAAGTCGCAATCACCATATTCATGGACGACAGTGAACATACCACAGGTGGTGAGTGATCAACTATTGCTCACTGACTTTCAGTCAGGTGCGCTAAAAACTGACAAAAAAATGAAGGAATACAAGCTCAGACGAAGTTGTGTCCACACATGAACAGACAGATGGACAAGCTGATTCTAGTACTACCCCAGTCTCATTGAGAGGTGTCTGTGTACAAGAGGAGTTTGGTGATTGTCAGGGTAATTTCCTGTTACATGTATTCACAATATTTATATTCATTTAACAGGAGTTTACTCTATGATCTATATACAATTAATAGATGATATTTTGTACTGAAGATAGGGTAAATACAAAGAACGACACAAGTTCATGTCATTCTGTGTTTATTACATACCTGCCCATCTATAAAAACGATCATCAGAAGGACAATCAACAATTCATTTGACAGCTATCAACAAAATGAACACATTTTATCGTCAACCAAATTTGCGAGGGGAATCTGCGTTACTATTTAGTCCCCTGAGTTCCAGTGTGTTCTATGTGCCTACTGGAACTCAGGGGACAATTTGTAACTATCGCTAGCGATTCAAATTGTAATTGCGGTGCATGATTTGTAGACAATTCCAGTGAAATTTTGCTTTATTTAAAAATAGTCCATCAACAATTTCCATTCCACACATGTGTTTGGAATAGATTTTCATTTTCCACATGGTTTCGTGTTGCTGTGGATGGGGATTTCAAAGAACAGGCATGTAATAAATGGTTATATGTTTGCAAGTTAATTCAATTACTGGTAACAGGGTTATTCAATTAAAAGATATCCAATTAAGTGGCCTCTACTGTACAAAGACTACAAGCAGGGTTCCTCCAAGCAGGCAAGCATGGATAACATTCAAGGGTATTCAAGGCCGATTTTAGATATTTCTTTTAAACATTTTATAAGGGCATACAAAGTCAAACTCAAGGAGTTTCAAGGTCCCACCTTCACCTGTTCTAACTTGGGCCCTCTAGTCATTACCCCCTCCTCACACTTCTCTTAAAGGGAAGTGTGAGGAGGGGGTAATGACCAAAGAGTCGTAGTTAGTCCATGTTTTTATTTCAGAAATATTCAAGGCTTTTCAAGGCATTATAGGACATTTTAAAGGCTTTCATTGCCTTGAATGCCCATTGTCAAATTCAAGGCCATTTCTTGAATCCAGGGCCCTGTGGGAGCCCTGTCAAGAATACTGGTCCTCTCCCTTCAGAGTCTACCAGACCATTTCTGACACCACTGGTATTAACAGAAATATTGACAGTTTATACAAATATCAAAACACAATGTACAAATAATAATATCACAGTTAACTATACATCTCAGTAATATTACAGATTTAATTTTAAACTCAAAAGGAAATTTACAGAATCTCAGGATTTAACTTGGTCAACAAAAACATACATGTGCACAGGGGCAGATCCAGGAATTTTTTGGGGACACCTGTTTTTCAATTAAGGATGTCCCCAAATAAATTGATATGTCTTAATACAGATGATTAGACCACTGATTGTGTCTTGACATGCTTTTTATCAACTGCATATGTGTAGATTCCTACTAAATATTGGAAATAATTACTTCAAACTGGTATATTTCAATGTTGAATGATATTTTCCTGCAGGAATTTGTGAACATTTGGGCTCCCCTACCTGTAACAGGTATCAAATTGGCTCTGGATCTGTCCCTACATGTACAGTCAAGCACTAAATAATTCAAGAATATATAAAAATCTTTTTAAACTCAAAAGAGAATTTACAAAATCTCAGTATTCAACTTGGTCAACAAAGACATATATGTTCCAATAAGAGTAAAATCCTCGACCCTGTGATTGGATGAGAGCTGGAGAAGTTTCTTTTATGTTTATGGCTTCAGTAGCAAATGTTACTGTCTGACGTCACCACGCGAAATATTTGAAATGACGTCACACGTTTTGCAATTGCTTCATCAACAAAGTGACTAGCAAGCCACTTCATTTTTGTGGATGTTTCATGCCTGCAGCAGTCAGTATTCTGGACGAAGTGTTTAAATTACAAACCGATTTACGATCTGAACTGAGATGGAATGAGCTTATCTGGTTTATTGATGATTTATTCAGGGCTGTTGTTTATTTACTAAACCTGTGATTGTTAAAAGTTGCCTTGCAGAAGGCAACTTTTAACGATCGCAAGTTTAGTAAATAAGCTTCTCATGTTTCACAATGTAGCTTTTGGGCTAAGGGTAGTGTCTTATTGGAACATATACGTTATTGTGATGAGTTGATGGTAACATGGTTTGTGGCTCGGAGTATATGTTCAACCCCGATGCTTCACATCTCGGTTGAACATAAGCTACGAGCTGCAAACCTTAGACCATGTTACCGTCAATTCATCATAATAATTTATAATGTACAGTCGAGCACTAAATAATTCAAGAATATATAAAAATCAGTAAACAAAATTGATTAAACTGGACCGTAAACTTGTGATCTGGTTCGACTGATTCAAGGCAAGAAGCCTTTTACAGACATTAATGGCTGGTTTGAGGTATTGCTAGCCAGTTAAGCTATTAATTTTGTGCTAGTGAGTCACTGGATCCATGGCTTCTATTTCATCTAAATTTTAGAGAATCCATTTGGATTCTCGCAAAAATGGTTGCAAGACTCCATACCTGCTATGGGTGTCCCATGATCCCTCCATGTTTGATCTCCTGTTGTATATTGATAATACATGTTAACTCTTTATCCAACACAGCTTTTTAATTTTTAAAATATAAACTGAATTTGAAATATTTAAAAAAAAATAAACAATAGTTACCAATAAAATCTTACAAATATGGATGTCATTGGAACCGGCTCATTGAGCCGGTTCCAATGACAGCCATATTTGTACAATTTTATTGACATTTTATTGACAAAGTGTCAAGATATGTTAGGTCATGTTAGCCTTGTATTGGGTAATTTGCCGCCATTATGTTAGGTAAAGGGTTAATTTGACTCAATTCTTTTCACACGAATCCTAGCAAAGGTGCAGCGAGAATCTACATGGATTCTCGATGGTTTTGTTGCACGAATCTTTGTTTTAATCGAGTCAATTTAGTTTGTTTAGCCATTTACCCCATGAATACACACAGCATATATTTAAATTGCCAATGCAATTTTTTTAAAAAGACTTTTGCATTAAAATGATAGAATTGTGACTCCATCATTGGAACAAGTGCAACAAGCTTGTTCAAAAGAGGTGTCTTGAGCTATGATCTGGATGGTAAAATTAACAAAAAACATCAGCTGCTCAGAAAAAAATACTGCAAACTGTCTGTCCTGGGAGGGTTAAATGTGAAACATTTGTTTCAACAAACATTGATGTGCCTAGATGTGTAAAAATAAATATGACATCAGAAGTGGGTTTAACAATATTTCTGTTATTTGTGTCGTGGATGAATGTTTTTATTGGGGTGTGAGATAGAGACGTGGGAGCATGACAAAATTTCAGGTCTTGTTTGTAGCTCAGGCAGCTACACACCTCCACAGTTTGGAAATGGTTAGGATTACAGAATAAAAAATCAAGTGCTTTCCGAGTACACTGTCAGAAAACAACCTTTTTTCATAATTTTAAGGCCCTGAAAACTGAAATGCAATATTCAACACTTTGAGCACTTGTGTAACTCTTTTGGCCATTGCTCGGTGGTTTTCTCTGGGTATTCCGGCTTCCTCCACCCATGAAACTGTCTGACACGAGGTGACCCTGGCTGTCGAAAGTGTTGTAAAACCCCAAATAAATAAACAAATTCAGTCAAATGCAAGTAATATTATGTTTATATAAAAATTTCTTCTATCACAAATTATTGGAGAGTGCTGGTGGGCACTCTCCAATAATTTGTCATGTCCAGCCAAGCCAGAAAATAAGCTGACTGACATGTGCAAAATGAGGTCCCCAGAGGGTGAATTTAGTGATGCTACCCTGCACAGGGTAGCATCACTAAATTTATCCTCTGTGAACCTCATTCTGAATCAGGGTCTCAAACAGTAAGAGGTACCCAGAGGATAAATTGGCCCACTGTATGGGATAGCATTATCAAATTCACCCTCTGGGGACCTCATTTTGCAAATGTCAGACTGCTTATTTTCAGGCCTGTGTCCTGACAATCATTTATACTCATGTTGCCCATTTTAGAGGGTTTCCACCCAAGGCATTGGTTACAGGGTCCTATTTCCCAGTACAACATAGCTTGTTTACCACAATTAACAAGTGCTGCTTCACTCCGGGGTTCCTATGGGGAAGTTAATGTGATTGAAAATATTTCTCTTTTATGAGCACTCACTAAGATGGACACACACACACACACACCCACAAATGGGTTTTTTATTCTATCATTGCAAATATGGAAAATATATCTATCAGCTCCACAATACATTCAAGACCTAAGATTGATATACGTATTACAAATATGGCACACAGACTGATGTACTGTTTTTGCTGTGTGATCGGGTTCATCGGAAAGCCTATAAATATGCATTAACAGTTGTTGCAAGTCTCTATAAAGAAACTGAACCTTTAACAACTAAAAATTCTTCTGAATTTGCTTATGCTTTCTCACATATATACACTGGCATGCAATGTCCTAAAATATTACAAGTTGATCCCGGTAGAGAATTTATGGGAACTGCGTCTGGGTTAATGAAGAAGCCTGAAGTGAACGTGAGACTTAGCCCTGCCAAAGCAAATCGAAGTCAGGCAACTGTTGAAAAATTTAACCCAACTCTGACAGAGAGACTGTTTGGACACCAATGTGCACAGGAAATTGCGAATCCATCAAAAAGATCCAACCATAAAGATTGTTAGCATTTGGATATTGAATATAGGTTATAGGCTTTGAACGATCATATTAAAAAAACTATGGGATTATTTGCCTTTGCAGAATGACAAGCATACCAGAAAATAAGTGGTCAGACAAAGACAATGTCAGGTACAAAAAGGCCAATGTCTGGCTGAGGTTTAAAATCATCAGTCAAAATGTCTGATGCCAAAATTATCAATGAAATTCAGTATTTATTTATTTATTGGTGTTTTAAGGTCACATATTTATGCACAATGGCTAATCATGATCGTGACAGTTTTATGGGTGGAGGAAGCCGGAGTACCTGCAGAGAACCACCGAGCAACGGCAAGCAACTGTCAGCTCCCCAACATACTAACTCCACACAAGCAGGGTTAGCATTGGTTGAAGACAAGTGCACCATCGACGTGCAGTATGCCTTAGTACACAATGCCACCGTGCCCCCACGCGGGCAATGGAGATGAAGTGTCTTGCCCAAGGACACAACGCGGTTGCCGCAGGTGGGATTTGAACAGAGGACCTCTCGGCTTGCAGCCTGCATCTCTAGACTGCGCCACTGCGCTCCCCAATGAAAATTAATGATCAGAAATGATGATGATCATGCATGCTGGAAATCATGTACATAACTAGCAAGCCTAAAATTAATGATTACTGTGATTTCAGGTCCTGGCAAGTTGGGAAGTGTGAAGAAAGTGACTCAACAACTCAGTTTTAACAGCATGTGAAGGAATACGATTTGATATAGCCATACATGTATCCAACTTATGTCTGAAGGGTAATTCAGTTCCAATTCAGAATGAAACCAATCATACCTTGTTTGGCAGGGCTCATTGAGCCCTGCCAAACAAGGTATGGTTGGATGAATTCCGAGCAGTTTTAAGATGAAGGTACACGTACACCCAAAACGCATTATTTCGAATATTCAAACTCCATTTTGTAACATGTCAGATATCATTCTAAAATGACAGACATAATTCATTTGGTGTCTGACATTTTGTCTAGAAGCGCAATGAAAATTAATTTCAGGCTTGATGACAAGAGGACATTGATATTCCCTGCAAACTCTATTTTCAATAAAGAACTGCATATCAAAATACTAATAACCCTTAAGAGCCTAATTATGACTTTGATAACTTTTTAATGCAAAGGAACAAGTGCCCCAACATACATTGTTTGAGTCAACTCAAAACCTGTTTTCTAAGTGCCTTGTCAGTTGTTTCTAGCCAAGACTTGACTAGAAACAGGAAGAAGACTTTCAAAATATAGCGAAAATGTATAAAAATCTACAGGCCTTTATGGGTTAATAATTCAAGTGTGATTCCTATCCTTTTGAGTAATGCATCCCAGTTTAATTCAGGGCTTGTGTAATAGCGTGCAGGATCAGACTCATTAATATTAATTAATATTTATTCTGCATGGAACAAGTAAACCCTTAAGTCCGCAGACAGTCACAAACTGCCAATTTTTTTGTTACTTTGAATAAGTTACCCAAGGTGTATTCTTCAGTGAGAACTCACTGCTGCACTGCACTTATCTTGACACTGTGTTTACATCATTGCTAGCTAACTGTACAGGTAGTCTAAGCATTTAAGGGTGGAAAAAATGCAAAACACTTTGTATTCCTGCCAATGTCGGTGAAATCCCATAGTTGGAAACAGTGCTGGAAGGAGCTGTATAACATGAAGAATAATTTTTTATTTTTATTTTTTTTATTGAGATTTAATGACACTTTTGATAGCCAGGGTCACATCATGTCAGCCAATTTTATGGGTGGAAGAAGCTGGAGTAACTAAACAGAACCATTGAGCTGAAGCAAGTAAATGCCATACATACTAACTGTGCACAGGCAGGGTTAGCATTGGTTGAATGAAAGAGCACCATCGACATGCAGCTCGACTCCTAAGTAAACTGTGCTCCCAATGTGGGAAATCAGGATAACTGATTCAGGTATACTGATTTGCCTAAGCCTTTACCCAACATAACAGAAAGAACAGGCCAGTGCCATTCACAAATGAAAGTGTCAATGACACTGTAGCTCAACTTGTGTTAGACATGTACATGTATTGTATGTGACACAGCAATGACACACATCTAGGCAATGACCTGATAACAAAAGTACAAGTAAAGTGTTGTAAAGGTCTGTACAAAAATACTGACCATAGTCTGTAACAAATGTAGAGGTAAAGTATGACTAAACTAAGTTCTAAGAATGTTGGCGGCGGCAACTTTTTTGACGGAAATTGAAGAAAATTGATAGCTCCCATCTCGAGGTCTCCCCAAACAAGCATACCAGGTTTCAAAGCAATCCAATCATAAATGTGCCCTGTAGGGTGTGCCAAAGGAAAATATTGAGGTCTGACTAAACTAAGTTCTAAGAACATTGGCCGTGGCAACATTTTTTGACGGAAATGGAAGAAAATCGATAGCTCCCATCTAGAGGTCACCCCAAACAAGCATGCCAGGTTTCAAAGCAATCCGATCATAAATGTGCCCTGTAGGGTGTGCCAAACGAAAATATTGTGGTCTGACTAAACTGAGTTCTAAGAACGTTGGCCGTGGCAACATTTTATGATGCAAATTGAAGAAAATCGATAGCTCGCATCTAGAGGTCACCCTAAACAGGCATACTGTGTTTCAAAGCAATCCAATCATAAATGTACCCTGCAGGGTGTGCCAAAGGGAAATATTGTGGTCTGACTAAACTAAGTTCTAAGAACGTTGGCCGCGGCAACATTTTTTGATGGAAAATGAAGAAAATCGATAGCTCCCATCTAGATGTCTCCCCAAACAAGCATGCCAGGTTTCAAAGTGATCCGATCATAAATGCAACCTGTGAGGTGTACCAAAGGAAATTGTGGACGTACGTACTAACATACTGATGTACTAACGTATGTACATACACCGACGGATGAGAAGTGATGGCAATAGCTAAGCTTGACTTTGTCAAGTTGAGCTAAAAATCACCATTCAATTTTCATTATTTGAAAAAAATTTTGTCTCAAAAACATAGCTTAGCTCCATGAGTTATGTTTTTGAAAAAAAAGTGTAGTTATTCAAGAATTTTGTTCGCAAATGTTGTCTACCTTTCATGTTAGGTAAAGGGTTATGAATGAATAATACAACTTTCAATATACATGTCAAGTGTTTTCTTCTGACTTGTTCAATCCATTTATAAGTCAAGGTATATCGGGGATTAGATGTGAATCTGACCATGCGATGGATCGTTTTAGAGTGTGGAAGAATTATCATGTGGAAGCTTTGGGAGGTTACCAACTAATCATGTTTTGTTTGAGCCTTGTCAAACAGAATATAATTAATAACATTTTTAATTGCACTAGAAAAATGTAGGGCTGCTAAAAACTAGAATATTTTGCCAATCAAGTCCAGATAGATAATAAGACACATAACCCTTTGAAATCTGGTGGTATCTTCCATGCCAGTTCAATGGCAGCAATTAGAAGAGTCCATATTCATTATTTGGGGTAGACTAAACAATATTTTCAACGTGCAGCCTCAGGGCTGCACATTGAAAATATTGATTGGTCTACCCCACACTTTTACTGAACAGCCATCCTATTTAATGATATTATGACGTATCATGTTTCTGTCCAGAAAAGCGTTTCCATGGTTTTAAAGGGTTAAATCATCATTAACCCTTTACCCAACACAGACGATTTCAAAATTTATTATTTTAAATATCATTTTTGAATTTTTTTCAAAAAATTTCAACAAAACCATATCATGTGACCCCTCTTTGGATCGAGCTCGTTCCAAAGAGGGGTTACAAGATATGGTTTTGTTGAAATTTTTCGAAATATAATATTTTTTCAGCTGCTGAATTTACATATTACGCGGGTGTATGTGGGAGATTCGTTGGGTAAAGGGTTAACATATGTTTATCAGACATTCCATGTTGACAAATTGTAAATCGGACAAAATAATAATAATAAAAAAAATCCCTTTTAACAAGTTTTGAGGACTTGACTCAGTGAGTTGTACGATCTGTTATGACTCAATTTGTCGGTTGACCGACTTTTAAAAATTCTCGATCTGCCCGCAAGCTAATTAAGCATTTTTATCAGTTAGCCCGCAGCTCAAAGAAAGTGTAACTATAGTTTGTTTTAAATAAGTGAACAATATACTGCTACCAATAATTACTATTTATTAATATACTATTACTTCATTAACACGTGAAGTCAGTTTGTGAAAAATTCTGGAGTGCAGGTAACACAACTTAAAGATTTCACATTCTATCCATGTGCTTCATATTATCTATGTATTTCGTATGTATGTATTTCTCTTGTTACAATTTATGGGGGACTGCCCATAGGCACTCTCACATATATTGAAATGAGGCAAAAACAAATGAACAAATTTTGACGCTGGAGAATAATTTAGCACTCTGCCAGTTATTGCGTGCATATGTGCACATGCGGAGGGCCTGCATGGTTTTGCTCACAATTTATTTCACAGAAAATAATTAATAAGAAATAAAATTCACCCTTCCATCCCAATTTAAAAATAAATTCTGATGATAATCTAGGTATTGATTTTTTATGGCCTTATGTCTGTATATTTTAATGAAACCTTCAGCAATGAAGTTTCTTGGTACAGTGAAACTCTGTTAATTGAATAGTCACTTTGCCAATGAAAATTATTCAATCAACAGGAGTATTCAATTAACAGGGATTGTGTCACTTTCCTGTATTCTGGAGATAAACTTGGCATTTATTCTATTATATTTTGTTTGACAGAGCTCTATGAGCTCTGTCAAACAAGATATAATATATTAAATGCCTATATTGGATGTACTGAGGCCAAATGGGTCTTTTAACAAACAAAAACTGGGGAGAGTCAGGGTCATTTCTCGACAGGTTACACATTTTTTTATTCAATTAACAGGAGTTTACTCTATAACCTATATTCAATAAACAGGTCGAATTTGTACTGGAGGTGTGGAAAATGGTTTTGTGTTGGGAAATTATAATCAATTAACAGGGATATACAATTTATTTATTTATTTATTGATGTTTAAGGTCACATATTTATGCACAATGGCTAATCATGACCGTGACAGTTTTGCGGGTGGAGGAAGCCGGAGTACCCGGAGAGAACCACCGAGCAACGACGAGCAGCTGCCAGCTCCCCAACATCGTAACTCCGCACTGCAGCACAGGCAGGGTTAGATTGGTTGAAGACATGCGTACCATCGACGTGCAGTACGCCTTAGTACACGGCGTCATCGTGCCCCCACAGGGGCAATGGAGATGAAGTGTCTTGCCCAAGGACACAACGCGGTTGCCGCAGGTGGGATTCGAACCGAGGACCTCTCGGCTTGCAGCCTGCACCTCTACCAACTGAGCCACCGCGCTCCCGGGATATACAATTAAGAGATATCCAATTAAGTGGGCTCCACTGTATAATTTATTGTACTTATTAGAACTAGACTATAACAGTAATCTGTCTTAAACTCCCACAACAAATGTTGTTTTAACAATCAACATGCATCATTGACTCATGCTTAGAAAACAACAGAAGCTGGCAAATCGAGAACCTCCCATACGATTAATGTCAGATGCTCAAGAATTAAAAAATTTGTGACATGTAAACACAATGCATACTTGTTGATAATCGCTCTCTCCAATAAAAATCTTATTTCATAATGAGGGATATATTTTGCAAATATGTCATTACAATTTCTTAATACAGGTACACATGAACCTTTAACCCTTTACCCAATGCGCATGATATCAAAACTTGATGTTTTAATTATTTCTTTTTTCAAATTTAACAAAATGTCAACAAAACCATATGATGTGACCCCTCACTGGAATGAGCTCACATCATATGGTTTTGTTGAACTTATTTGAAAATAATATTTTGTCAATTGATAAATTTGTAAATTACGTAGTGGTTGCAATTTGTTAGGTAAAGGGTTAAGGGCCTCCTATCATGGGAATCATAAAAACATTCAATATGCCTAAAAAAGTTAAAAGTCTGTTTCTCAGGCCCTTTATAACCAATGCAAACATAAAGAAATATAAATTAAATGTTTTATGTCTGATATTTTACTCAAGTTAATAAAACTGATAAATTTATCCCTGGAGTGCAACAAAGAATTCCAAAGACTTTTTGCACTCAAGGGACAAAATACAACACCATCCATGCTATTTATTTACTTATTGGTGTTTAAGGTGACATACTTTTGCACAATGGCTGACCACAACATGGAGATAAAGTCAAGGTCAGTGAATCGTTTATACCCCATGCTGCCTATTTTAGAGGACTCGCACCCCAAGCATTAGTTACTGGTTCTATTTTATCAGTGAAAAAGAGCTTGTTTACCACAGTAAACAAGCACAGCTTCACTTTCCGGGGTTCCCGCGAGGGACCATCCATGCTGTTCTGTAGATTATGAAGCTTAAAACATGAAACAAACCAAGAACGTGAACATTAGATGTCAAGGAAATAATTACAAAAATAAAATACCAAAATGCCACCCACATGCAATTTTAGAAAAAATGGCACGAAAAACACAATATCTACTTTGTGGGGCCTCAGTATGCTACCGTGATTACTGATAGAGAATTTGCAGTGAATCATGACTGTGTCACGATCTGGTCGGAATACCCTGTATGCTTTTCTCCAAAGAAAACTGTATTTATTATCTGTCAAAAAGAAATACGAGAACACTGAATTATATTTCCATCTGTTTTTTCTAGATTTGGCGTTGATTTTGCAATATTTTATTTACAAAATCTTGACCCAAATGTGTAAGTGTGAAGTGTGTGGGAACCGGATGGTGAAAGCATCCTCCTTTGTCATCAGAGTACATCAGGTGGGGGTATGATTTTGAATTTCTAAACAGAATTCATTGAAAGATACAGGCATTTTGAAGTTCCAAATGATAAAATATTCAAACTGCATCAACAAGGCCTGCCTTCGTCAAGAGCATGCCTTCATGATGTAGTTGGAATATTACCTAGTAAGGATTTTTTTCAAAAACATAAATGGGTGTGAGAATTCTGAACTGGACACAGCATGCGGCTAGCCACTAGCAACCGTGAGATCATCTTTGATATTGCTTTGGAACTTTAAATATTGCTTTCAACAGTGAAAGTGACGAGTGAAACAGAAATTAGCATGGATGGTGGCATGGGTACAGATGCTTTTTATGTTAATACAGCAGAAATTACACTCAGTCTTTATTTTCAACAATATTTATGTACAATTTCTATCTCAGGTATATGTTTTGCGAGACCATTAACCCTTTGAACCCTGGTGGTATCTTCCATGTCTGTTCAATTGCAGCAGTTGGACAAGTCCACATTCATTATTTGGGGGTAGACCAATTAATATTTTCAATGTGGAGGGTCCTAAAGGGTCCTACCCACTCCTCCCTCTTCCCTAACAGGGAAG
Source organism: Pictodentalium vernedei (assembly GCA_031216915.1). Lineage (NCBI taxonomy): Eukaryota > Metazoa > Mollusca > Scaphopoda > Dentaliida > Dentaliidae > Pictodentalium > Pictodentalium vernedei. Next base: position 122,283,576 of record CM062289.1, on the reverse strand, counting down.
TGAAAGGAGGGGATAATGACTGGAGGGTCCTAGTTAGGACTATGCCTTCACAAAACTATGGCATATAAAACTATATAGTTAAGCCAATCTCTATGTCCCCAAACTTAGCCTATTTGAAGATCTGGTATTATCTGAATAGGGTATTGTCAGGGTAATAATACAGGAATGCCATGGTAACAATACAGGGATGGGTATTATAACACAGGTGTGGGGGGGGGGGGGGGGGGGCACTTGATTAGATAATACTCAAAAGAATAACCCAGTTAACATTTAAACATCAAATCATTTACTAAACCTTCAGTGTAAATGAAAGTATCAATGACACTGTAGCTTAACTTGTCTGTGTGTTGGGTTTGATGAAAAGGATAATGTTCAATGTTTATGAAAGGATTATGAAATAAGATAAGAATTGTGATAATTGGGTTATGTTAATTTCTGTTCCCTGTATGCTATGTTTTCAATAAAAATAATATGAGGTGTAGACTGTACTAAAGAATTGAGGGGTGAGTTAAAGTGGCCCTCATAGTTAATGTATGTGGCCCTCACAGATAATGTATATCAACATAAGTTACCAATTTACAGTGAAATTATTCCAAAACGAGTCATCCTATCAAGTTACAATGAAATCCCGTTATAAATACGGCCTGCAGACTGTGCTAAAGGTTTTTGGGCTTCGGGCCTGTGTAGCCATCATGGTTGACCGATCGCAGCCAAAAGGGGCTGACCTTTTTAGACATTATACTGAGTCATCCTACCAAGTTACTATGAAATCCCTTCATAAATATGACCTGTAGTCTGTGCTAAAGTTTTTCGGGTTTTGAGCTCGGCCAGCCATCATGGTTGAATGATCACGACCAAAAGGGGCGTTCTCATCTAGGCATTATCTGGAGTCATCCTACCAAGTTACAATGAAATCCCTTCATAAATATGACCTGTAGACTGTGCTAAAGGTTTTCGGGCTTCGGGCCCCTGTAGCCGTCACAGTTGACCAATCGCAACCAAAAGGGGACGTTATCATCTAGACATTATATGGATTCAACCTACCAAGTTACAATGAAATCCCTTCATAAATACGACCTATAGACTGTGCTAAAGGTTTTTGGGTTTTGGGCACGGGCAGCTGTCATAGCTGAATGATCGCGACCAAAAGGGGATGTTCTGATCTAGATAAAATATGGAGTCATCCTACCAAGTTACAATGAAATCCCTTCATAAATATGACCTATAGACTGTGCTAAAAGTGTTCGGGCTTCGGGCCCCTGTAGCTGTCACAGTTGACCAATCGTGACCAAAAGGGGATATTTTCATCTAGACATTATATGGAGTCAACCTACCAAGTTACAATGAAATCCCTCCATAATACGACCTGTAGACTGTTTTGGGCTTAGGCAGTGTTCAAGGTTTACAAATCACGACCAAATGGGGAAGTTCTCATCTAGACATCATACGGAGTCATCCTACCAAGTTACAATGAAATCCCTCCATATTAAACATGACCTGTAGACTGTGCTAAAAGTTTTTGGGTTTCAGGTTTGGGCAGCTGTCACGGTTGACAGATCATGACCAAAAGGGGACATTCTCATGTAGATATTATACAGAGGCATCCTACCAAGTTACAATGAAATCCCTTCATAAATATGACCTGTAGACTGTGCTAACGGTTTTCGGGTTTTGGGCTCGGGCAGCCATCACGGTTGACTGATAGCGACCAAAAGGGGAAGTTCTCATCTAGACATGTCATCTAGACATGACCTCAAACCTGCATATGAAATTTTGTGACGATCGGACAAAACTACAGGGTATAGCCTGTGCTAAAGGAAAATGTGAACAGACTCACAAACAGATTTCCGCACGCGTGATGGCAATAGCTTCTTCTAAACTGCATACAAGTTGAAGAGTAAATTCCTCCTGACGAAAAATATTGGGATCTATGGAAACATTACCCGACAATCTTCAGTACAATGGAGCCCCCACATAATTAGATATCTCTTAATTCAATAACCCTGCTAACTGAATATAACTTCCAAACACCAAACCATTTACCAAACCTTCAGTACAAACTTGACCTCTTAATTGCCTATAGGTAATAGAGTAAACTCCTGTTAATTGAATAAAAAATCCTGTAATCAATCAAAGATTTGCCATTAAAACCCATGAATACCCTTTTTGAGACCAATCTGGCCTTTGTACATCTAAAATAATCATTTAATATATTATATCATATTTGAAAGAACTCTACGAAGTCTTTCAAACAAGATATAATACAATAGGTGCTGATTCCACCACTAGAATACAGGAAAAAGATCAAATTCCTGTTGATTGAATATTTCTGTTAACTGAATATTTTTCACTGGCAGAGTGACTATTCAATTACTAGGGTACTTCAAAATGTAAACTTATAAATAAACATCAATGTATTATATCATGACAGAGCTCCTCCCAACAATGTTAAATTTATCACCAGAGTTTGGGAAAATTGAGGACCACAGTGCAATTTTGAATATGTGTGTGTGAGATGTGGGCAAAATTTAAAGACTTTACATTTGAGTGGGAATCCTGTTCTTATGCTGCTGTTTTAAGAACATGAGTTATCCATTTAACCAACATAGCAGTAAAAAATGGACAGAGACATTCACAAAAATCACCATTCAATTTGCATAATTTTTTTCATTTCTTGTCTCAAAAAACATAGGTTATGACCCCTCATTGGAACGAGATCACTTAAGCTATCTTTTTGACACTCAAAAATGAAAAAAAATAGTTATTCAAGAATTTTGTTTGCAAGTGTCGCCTGCCCTTGTGTAAGGTAAGGGGTTATTGCTTGTGTGATAATTCCACCCCATGGCTGGTTTAGTTTCCACAGGCACGAGATAAAATGAGCAGGCCTGGCATTTTCAGGAGAGCGATTTATTCGCTCGCCTTAAAAAAATTAAGTGGGCGAAAACTAGCCCTTCTGGCCTTAGGAAGTAATGATTACCATAACAGCCTATTCCTAAAACCCACATCTTTCAGACCTCTGCTGTGTTAGTGATCTGTGTAAGATGGCTACACTGCCCCTCCCTTGCCGAAGCCCGGAGGTGTGGGAGGGGTGGTGTAGCCCTCTCACAGAGACTACCTTGTTAGCAGCATCAAATAAAATGTACAAAGCCCACTTGGCAGTACTACAAATAGTAAAACTTCATTTTTCCACTTTTAGCTTCTGTAAGTTTGAGGAGATCTAATTGCTCCCCTAGGCCATGTGAGGGGAGTGATTTTTAGCCCTCCTGCATTTTTAAGAATGCCAGGCCAGATTGAGCTTTATCAAACTTCCCTTTGCTACACTTCTTTATCAGTAAAAAGCACCTGTTCATATAATATACACTCATCTTGGTTAAAATTTAATGTCTCTCTCTCTTCATCATGAAATGAATAAATTAGTTCTTCTCCAAAACATTGTGACATTTATTACATCTTAAGAAAAATACATAAACAAAATGTTGTCAACAAAAACAGAATACAATGGAGACTTTAATATTAATCCTACGTGTGTTAATAAAAATAGAAACATAGGTAGGTGGAGGATATCTGACAAATGAAATGTGGCATCACCCCATCATTTATCTCATGAAATGACAGTTTTTTATGTAATGAACTGATTGCCTTAGGCATATATCACTGAGCCTCACAAACTGGTTGTAAGCCTTTCTCAATGAAGGTTGTTTGTTGAACAATTCTACATTGTTTTCTCACAAATAATATTCATCATCCTAATCTAAGCTGAATTAATTTTAACCCATCACAGCCTGGAGAATTTTATACATTTTTTCCACACTTTTGAAAGTCTACATCCTATGGCTTTCTCCAGAAGGTTCTTGGAAAGTCTTGGCTGCCTATGCCAAGACCTACCTAGGAACAACTGCGAAGGCATTTAGAATGTTCTGTACAAGTTTCCTCATAGACAGCATGTTGGGGTACCTGTTCTGTTAAAGTAAAAAGTGATAAAGTCAGAATTAGGCCCCAATGGGTTAAAATTTGCCTATTTTAATTTGATGAATCAGATGCCCATAGCTACTTACCCACTTACATAACACAAGCTGCCGATGAGAGTACAAGTAGCAATATTTTTCACAAATAAATTAATTTTTGCCTTCCAATCCAAAGCAGAACTTAACCCTTTACCCAACATAACAGCGAGAACTGGTCAGCGCTATTCCCCAAAATCGCCAATTAATTTTCAGTATTTTTTTCATTTTTGTCTCAAAACATAGGATATGACCCCTCCTTGGAACGAGCTCATTGAGCTCGTTTCAATGAGGGGTCATAACCTATGTTTTTGAGACAAAAAAATTAGTTACTCAAGAATTTTGTTTGCAAGTGTCGTCTGCTTTTCATGTTAGGTAAAGGGTTAATTCACTGGAATGTGCTCATTCCACTAAGGGGTCATTAGTTATGTTTTTATTTATTGGGATTTATGGTCACTTCCAGTCATGGGGATTTCTACAGGCAGGAGATAAATCGAGTCCTTATTCTTCTATATCTTTCTGGACAGAGGTCTCAAAGCTTGAACAAGAATCATAGGTTAAAAACTTGTATTGTGACTACTAAGATCCAAGCCTGGAAATAAGCAGACTGTCATCTGCTGGGTAGCATCACCAAATTCACCCTCTGGGGACCTCATTCTTCAGATGACAGTCTGCTTATTTCCAGGCTTGAATAACACATTGACATCCACTTCCCAGGGTCGAGGCAGTGTTGTGTTATCGTATCATAGATAATACTATACCCCATGGATAAAACTACTGCTCCTACAAGAGTCAGTCTCCTGTTGGGTGAGCCATTATAAATTGGCTTTTGCTTTCCAAAATTTAAATTGGCCTAAATAAAATTTTTGAAATATTTTGACTGTAAAACATTGTGGTTATGGGCAAAGAAATCACCTGAGGGCCACAATGTATTTATATTTAAAGGTATTTAAGGTCACATATTTTTGCACAATGGCTAATCATGACCACAACATGAGTATCAACTCAAGCCATGTTGCCCATTTTAGTGAGGGTTTGCTCCTCCCAAGCATTGGTGACTGGGTCCTATTTTACCAGTAAAACAGAGCCTGTTTACCACAGTGAACAGGCACTGCTTCACTTCCAAGGGTTCCCGCGGGGAAAGGGAATTTTAAAAAATGTTTTCCTGAGATGTCCCAGGAACCCACCTATGAGAGGGGAGGGGCACTGGATTTGCCACTGGAGACTGCAGTTTCAGCACTAAGATGTTTCAGCCTTGAAGCCCTTCAGTCAGGTGTGTTTCGGTTGTGATATTTCAGCCTCCTAATTATAGAGAAAAGACAACACTCAATGAAAATGATATAATATGAAGTGGAAATTCTCATATAACTCAACAGTTGAAGGAGTTAGATTCAAAATACTACTTGCCAACACTATCTAATTAGCGATCACAAGGTGAGCTTTGATAGTAATCATCTAGTGATTCTTGATTGGTTGAAATATTACTAAAAATAAAACAAGAGCAACGCTAACGCGTGTGCTAATGCCCCCGAAGGTAGCCAAGTCGTACTCACATGTGGATAATCAGACAACAGCTTCACTGCTGCTACATTGCAGAACAACACTACACTGCAGAACAACAGTAAGGAATGGCAAAGGGCCAATAAAATTATTATTACTTATATTTTGTTAATATGTTTTGTAACAACAGACAACAGCTTCACTGCTGCTACATTGCAGAACAGCACTAAGGAGTCAGTAATAGAGAAAAAGTTATAAAAATAATTGCAGATGACTTGAATGGTGCCATATTGAATAATAACTGAAAGAGTCAAAAATAGGAATAGTACATACCTTTGTTAAAAATTCTTAAACCAGTGAAAAAGTAGAACTGGTCTTGCATCTTTTCCAAGTGAAAAAGGGGGCATAACTGCATAAAAAAATTCCTGAATCAAACCTCAAATTGAAACCGACCTGTACTTTGACATGAGTAATCAGCAGATAAAATATGAACCTCATCGGTTCAGCCAAACAATTTTAATTGGTAGGAAACCAAAAAATCATCAATTTTCAAAGTAAATAAGAGACATAACTCCTGTAAGATTTGTCAGACAAAACCCTAGGTACAAGGGCATCCGTTCCCCCAAGCTGCCCTATCACCATACCAAAGAACATAAAAATCCGACAACTGATGTTCGAGTTATAATACAAAATGTTCGTACGGACGGATGGAGACCTCCACTATATACCCCTCGAAAAAATTTTTCGGGGGCATAACAAATTGTGACTGCCAGGCCATACTGGTGCTTTTGACCTAATAAAATGATGGCAGAGACAAATTTCTTTTAAAATTTGAGTTTTTATAATTGTGCGAACTTGACCCTTGTCCTTCAGATTTGGTGATTCTGCACAACAAATAAATGCCGATATATTTCTGTGTTGGGTAAAGGATTGCATTTTTGCATCATTAGCAAGTTTAACTTGGCAAGAGTTGCTGACCAGAACTCTTGGTGCGTTGCTACAAAAGTCTCCCAACAAGAGTAGAAACAAACCTTAACATTTTTTTCAATCACTTTCAATTTCAGCTGATGTGGGGTTGTTACCAAAGAGATGCAAGGTATTTTTTTGTACAAATCAAGTATGTATCAACCAATAATAATGGAAGGACTGCAATTAATAGTATTGTCCTCCCAATATACTGCAATTAACAGTAATAAACCCTTAAGGGTCTGGAGTTTTTTTATATGTTTTCGCTATATTTTGAAAGTCCACCTCCAGTGGCTTTGCAGTTATATTATTTATTTATTTATTAGGGTTTAAGGTCACATACTAATGCACAATGGCTAATCGTGACTTTGACAGTTTTACGGGTGGAAAAAGCAGGAGTACCCGGAGAGAACCACCGAGCATTGATGAGCAACTGTCAGCTCCTCAACATTCTAACTCTGTTGAAGGTTCGTTGAAGCAGGGTTACAGCGGTTGAAGACATGTGCACCATCGACGTGCAGTTTGCCTTAGCACACGGCATCATCGTGTCCCTCCCCAATTAGGCAACTGGGATAAAGTGCCTTGCCCAAGGATGGGGATCGAACTCTTTAGAATAGAAGTCCAACAGTCTACCAATGAGCCACTGCACTCCCTGGCTTTGCAGTTGTTTCTAGTCAACTTTTGGCTCTACAGAGGCAGCCAAGACTTGCACAGAAACAGCTGACAAGGTACTTAAAAATAAGTTTTGAGTTTACGCAAACAATGCATGTTGGAGCACTTGTTCCTTTGCACTAAAAGGTTATCAAAGTCGGAATTAGGCCCTAAAGGGTTTACAGTATTATCACCCAATAATACTACATACCAATTTTCATCAAACTGGGAACAATGGTAAACGGGTGCCCAAGGGAGCCACAAGCTGTTTTGCCAGCTCAACTACTCGTAAGGAAGCTTCATACCAAATAACAACAAATACGTCATTTGTGTAGTTCTGGAAATAAAAGCATTTAAATTACTTCCTACTTTTTTAGCTCCTATGGTTCCCACACAGGGGGAGAGGGGGTGGGGGGGGGGGAGGGTGGAGGTGCATGGGAATTTTCTTTTCATAAATCATGTCACAAAACAAGGGCAGTTCACAGTAATTGTTGTGCCTAAAGACATAATGCAGCTGGTCTAAGTTACAATCAAATCTGAGACCTTTCGATCTGACACTGAGTTTACTAAGTTCAATTTGAGTCAAGGTTTATCGAGGTTCAACCTGAATTTAGTGGACAAAGGTTATAAATTTTCAACAGAAGCAACTAGAGATGGTCTGTCGTCCAGTATAACCCCCTGACTGAAAAGGGGCATTCAATTTTTCTTAATTTTTTTTTTATGTTACGCACTTCCCCTCATCATGTTGATAATTTTTGTGAAGCGTCACAAAAATGCGGCTAAAACTGTGGAAGTTGTTTGCTCCACAAGTTTACATGTGCAATGGACAGACAGACCGACGGACAAGTTGACTCCTATATACCCCTCTAAACTTCATTTTGTGGGGGTATAATAATACAGCATATACAAAATTTGGTTCAAATCAGCCACCTGGTTTTGGAAAATGAAATTTAAGGTGGGGGCCATCATGTTTTTCCATTCATCAAGGAGCTCTGTCAAACAAATATATAATAGAAGAAATGCTGAAAGATGACATACTGAGGTTGCCTCGTTCTATAAATGTGGGTAATTCAGTCGTCAAAGCAATTTTTTTACAGATGAGAACCATTTTTGTATTCAATTAATAGAACTTTACTTTTATATATTATATGCAAATAACAGGTCAAATTTGCACTGGAGATAAGGTACGGTAAATGGTTTGGCGCTTGCTAATTAGAGGCACTTAACAGGTAAATGAATTCAGAAAAATCCATTATGAGAGCTCTACTGTAAGTATAAAAACCATTCCTTTCGTTCTTGAAGTATAAAGTCAAGTTACTCTCCTCATTTATAAGCACACTGCCCACTTTATGGGACTTGCACACAAGGTACTGGTTATTAGGTCCTATCAAACCATTAGCTGTATAGCATTAAATTTAAATTCAAGCATATATAAGTAATCAAGTCTTAAAATTCAAGCGAGAATTAGAATTGATTCTCGTAAATGATTCTCGTAAGAAAAACAATGAGAATCAAGTTTGATCCTTGCAAAATTTCCATTTGATCCTCAACATAAATTCTGAAAGTGTTCAAGCTTGAAGGCCTGGAAAAGTCTCCTTACTTTCTGCTCCTTAATAATAAGGTAATATTTTAACTTGCAGTGCTCTCTAGTGAAGTCTTGGCTGCCTTTACAGGCAGCCAAGACTTCACTAGAAATTACTGCCAAGGTCATGTAACATCCATCAGCAAGTCCACCAAAAGCCGCCTGTATGTGTTCTACATGCAGGTCTGAAAATAAGCAGTCTAACATTTGCAGAATGAGGTCCCCAGAGGGTGAACTTGATGATGCTATTCCATACAGTGCACCAATTTATCCTCTGGGTACCTCTTTCTGTTTAGTTTTGAGACTCTGATTCAGATTGAGGTTCAAAGAGGGTAAATTTAGTGCGGCTACTCTGCTGTGCAGGGTAGCATCTCTAAATTCACCCTCTGGGGACCCCATTTTGCAGATGACAGCCTGCTTATTTTCTGGCTTGTCTACCTGTACATAAAACCTACCCAAATTAGACCAGGGCCTTGAGGGTTAAACTTTTGTAAATCTGTAAAGATGAAGGTTTTTTTTTTACTATAGAATGGGTACTGTTTTGCACTCACAGGGCTATAATTGTTGGAGATTTTAAATTTAAGAACTGAACACTGATTCTCGCAACAGGAATTCAAAATCAAATCAAAGTCAGTTCTCGCAAATCAGCACCAATTGTAAGGCCTGGTAATCTTGGATCTGAAGTCTACTCCATTTATCCAAATTCTTTTTCAGGGAGCAATTTGCTCAAATTTGAAAAAAATTGATTAGCTGTTTTGCTACCTATAGCCAGAACTGATTAGCAATTCTGGCATACCGATTAATAGTTTTAGGGAATTAAGATCCAGGGTTTGTACTGATATATAACCAAGGATAAAATTTAAACACTTTTAAAGGACTGTGTCAACAATTTTCTTGGACTAGTCACGATGGCCCGTAACATCAAGTCAGTTTTAAATATTACCTGAAATTAGACTATCATTCTCTTCAAGTACAGCCTTTTATTCAGTCTAAACGTTGTTTTGCCACAAAAGTAACTGGCAGATTCCATGACACATGTCCAACTTGCAAAGAGGATAATTCTGTTTGGTAAACTCTTCTGGGGAACCCATTAGAGAAAGAGAAGCTTGGCGTGTCAAACTATATGTGCAGGCATATCAGTTTTATGTGATCACACATATGTGGGATAGGTTATCGTAGCAACGTATGCTACTCTCAAAAGAATAATTCAGCGAACTTGAAAGTGATTTTCAGGTAAATTAAATGACTTTCAGGGAGAAATTTCATGCGAGAACAATACACAAGAAAACTACCAAATTTTCAGTGCTTAGACCACCAGTGCCACCAGATAGTACCCAGTGGTTAATGAGCTGAAAACATGCTGATGCTTTTGATGCCATGTTAAAAAATCATGAACAATTCATTATTGTTGAGTATAGCTGGGAGGTTTTGATTTGTTTCGGTTTCAGGAAAAACACTTTGGTGTGGGTTAAGTTTTTCTATGCGTTAAGAACATGAACATATAGTAAACAAGAGCAACGCGAAGTACAGCATATGCCCTCTTCTGCAATATCATGGACAGAATTACATAAAAAACAAACAAAGCAGGATTAGTCTTGCAGAACTTTAGTCATAGAGCGGAAACCAATTTCAAGTGTATTTAACACTGGAGGGCACTGTGATCTTGAGCTTTGGCACATCATGGTCCAAATAAATAGGTTTCTTCCAATCATCAAACCTAACCCACCTATGAAGTTTGGTAAAGATCCAGTTGGGAGAACTTTAGTAACAGAGCAGAAACCAATTTCAAGTGTAATTAACACTGAAGGTCACTGTGACCTTGACCTTTTGCACATCATGTTAAAAATAAATAGGCTTCTTCCACTCATCATACCTAACCCACATATGAAGTTTGGTAAAGATCCGGTTGGTAGACCATTAGTTATAGAGCGGAAACCAATATCAAGTGTATTTAACATTGGAGGTCCCTGTAACCTTGACCTTTGGCAGATTATGGTCAAAATAAATAGGCTTCTTCCACTCATCATACCTAACCCACATGTGAAGTTTGGTAAAGATCAGATTGGTAGAACTTTAGTTAATTGACGGAATGAGAAAAGTTAACGAATGGATGACGGACACCAGATGCAGACATAGTGAAAACATAATGCCCTTGAGAAAATTTCTTGGGGGCATAACAACACCTCAGTTCAGGCTCCTTAACCCTTCACCAAACATGAAATACAGACGACATTTGCAAACAAAATTCTTGAATAACTAAAAATTTCCATTTTTTCCTCCAAAACATAGCTTATGGCACCTCAATGGAATGAGCTCATCCCAATGAGGGGTCATAAGCTATGTTTTGGTGACAAAAATTAACAAATAATGAAAATTGTGTAGTGATTTTTGTAAAAAGCGCTGGCCGGTTTTGGCAGGTATATGGGGTAAAGGGTTAACTTGGAAAATCGCTGCAATAGTGTATACGACACCATTTACACAACAAGCCCTGTCTGTAAATATCTCCATTAGTCTCAGTCTAACTTCCCTTTGATCATTCTTAGTGGTTCTAGGGGATGAGCTGCTAAGCTTATTCAGACAGAAAATAAACACATACAATTAGAGTGGGGGTGCGGTTGCGTTGTGGTAACCAGTTCTCGTCAGATCACCGAAGTTAAGAAACGTCGAGCCCAGTTAGTCCTCAGATGGGTGACCATCTGAGCGATCAACTCAGACTCCCGCGTTGTGTCCTTGGTCAAGTCACTTAACCCCGGTTGTCCACATGGGGACACGATGATGCCGAGTACTGAGGCGTACTGCACGTCGATGATGCACATGTCTTCAACCAATCAAACCCTGCCTGTGCTGCAGTGCGGGGTTACAATGTTGGGGAGCTGACAGCTGCTCGTCATTGCTCGGTGGTTCTCTCCGGGAAATCTGGCTTCCTCCACCTGTAAAACTGCCACAGTCATGATTAGCCATTGTGCATAAGTATGTGACCTTAAACACCAATGAATAAATAATACAATTAGAGTTCAAATGAATAAAGGTTAAGTAATCGATGTTCTGTTCTCATTGTCATATTTTCTGCCTTATTGACTTGTCCATTGGACGACTCAATAAAGGAGAAACTGTGACAATGAGAACACAACATATTTGGCCTTTTGTCAGATAGACTGAGTAATGAGAGTCTGTAGGGGCCACAAGTCCGGTTCCCTCCCAGTAATGTAGTTTGATCAGTTTATGCACAAACACAGTGAAAGCGTTTGGCTGTATTTTGCTAGCTTCGTGGTTCAGTTTTTTGGTTTGCCACAAAAACCCAAACCAAACCAAAAAACCGAAAAACCACCCAGCTCTATTGTTGAGATGAAAATCTGCCCCTTCACCTTTCTTTCAAACCCCCTGCCTTTCAGGTACCCTTTCACGACATGTACCAAATAAATCAATTCCCTTCCATGGATCAGGAATAAGCAATAAATTAAGAAAATGTAATCCCTTTTTCTTTATTATCATGGTGGCATTTCTTTACAAGCACCACTTTCAGAAAGGAAACATTGACATTTTTCTCAACAACTGTAAAGGATTATTTTATTTTTATTTTCAACTCTTTTAATTTCATTTGGAACTTTCCAGGAATAGACTACCCAACTGTGAAGAAGCACAGCGGAATATAAAACATTATTGGTGCACAGTCGAAAATATGTATGTTGTGTACTGATTTTCGATTGTAAGTTTTTGGCACCTCAAGGAAGCAATGCAAATTATTCTGTAACCTATGTTTCAACTGTATTTTGCTTAAAGTGTATCACACCTCAACTGGAGAATTGACTGAGTATATTTTAGATATCTGAACTAAATAATTAAAAATATATTAATTCCTTTTCATACATTTTAATTCCATATGAAAAACTATTTATTTATTTATTTATTTATTTATTTATTTATTTTATTATTTATATATTGGTGTTTAAGGACACATACTTATATGTATAATGGCTAATTGTGACCATCACAGTGTTAAAGGTGGAGGAAGCCTGAGGACCTGGAGAGAACCACCGAGTATCGATGAGCAGCTGTCAGCATCTCAACATTCTAACTCTGTTCAAACTGCGCTCAAGCAGGGTTACAGCAGCTGAAGACATGTGCACCATCGACGTGCAGTATGCTTTAGTACACTGCATCATCATGCCCCCAAGTAGGTAGACAACTGGGATAAATAAAGTGCCCTGCAAGGACACAATGCGAGTCGTACCAGACGGGGATCAAACTCGGGACCACTAGCATAGAAGTCCACCAGTCTACCACTGAGCCACCGCGCTCCCTGAAACTCTAATTAAATGAAGGTAAAACTTTAAAGATGATGGATGAGCTTAAGTCACCTATTTTCCCTCTGACACTGTAAACTCAACAATGAAGCTCAGATGACACTGAATAAAATATAGAAATATGGATGTAAGTGAAAATGTGTGGACATATTTTTGTGTGTTTTATTCTTTATACCATAAGGGACTAATTCTGACTTTGATCACATTTTTTGCAACAGAACAGGTGCCCCTATATGCAGTCTTATGGTTACCTCACAAGCTACATTGTAAAAACCTTGGTAGTTGTTTTTCGGCAAGTCTTGTCTGCCTATATAGGCATCCAAGACTTACCAAAACACCTGCAAAGTCACAGGATATAGACTATCAAACTGTAGCAAAAATATGTAAAAATCTCTAGGCCCTTAAGGGTTATAATCAGAGCTTCGAAGGCCTCTGATTTGATACTGTATATCTCAAAACAGACTCATTTTTAAAAATTAAAAACAAAACATTTTCTTGTGCATAGGCTTTCTCATTGTGAAAAGATGCATCACTCTTCTGTAAACCAATACAGAATAATGTATCGCAGCAACGTAATTTTTGTATCAAAAACTTGGCTGCCAAACCAAACAAACTGTACCCTGTTTTTAAATCGAAAACGTCTTTGATCCTACCTCTACCAGAGAGTAGAGTATTGCTCCAGTGAGATCATGAAATTTCACCTGTCATTTTCAACAAATTGAAACAATACCTAAATATGCACTGTATACTATAATGCACTGTTGCTCCTATCTGGCATTTGAAGTTTCTGCAGCTGAAACCACTTTGTAATTCCCTTAGTATGATCAAAGGTACTGAGATATATATACACAGCACCAAGGAATTCATTATAATTCAACACATCATAATTCCATATTGTCACTTGTAGTATCCGTGTTGACATTTCCTCTATAGATATAGAATATTCAATCTGTAATGATAAATATAATTAGAGAAACCATCATAATCCATTAATAAACTGAATTCAGAGAACACTTGCAAAAAAAATATCTTCAACAACTCTTTACCTAAGATTCAACAAATTATTGGAACAAGTTTGTCACCAGATATGGTTTTGTTGAAATTTGGGGGAAATAAAAAAATAATTCAAATAAAAATGTTTCACATCATGTGCTTTGGGTAAAAGATTAAGGCCGGTAAGGCTCCTCAAAATAGATCTTCTGTTTCTCAGGCCTTTTTATTTTGTAAATTTGTATGTGGGCAGATGTTTTTTTATTTTTTTATTGTAATTATTTCTTTGCTATCAAATGTTCATGTTCTTGGTTTATTTTATCTTTTAGGCCTCATAATCTACAGAATAGGATGGTGGTGCATTTCGTCCCTTGAGTACAACAAGGCTTTGCAGTGCTGAAGCACTGCAAAGCCTTCTTGCACTCAAGGTACAAATTTATCAAATTTAATTAACTTGGGTGAAATATCAGACATAAACCATTTAATTTTTATTTTTTTAAGTTTGCAATAGTTATAAAAAGAAAGCATGTGGCAGCCAAAAAGACCTTGCAGGGGTGGGGGGTGGGGGGTGCTGAGAAATAGATTTTCAACTTTGTTAGGCCTAAAAAATTGTTTTTCATGGGCAGTCACCTCCCTCATCATTAAAATTGTGCAAAAAAAAAAGGAATCTTCATTATCATCAATATTCTACCTATGTTTTTTCAACCCACTTCATTTCAACATTTCAAACTGTTTTCAGGAACTGAAGAAAACCAGAGGCTCTAGTGAGCCTTTACTGCTCACCTGAATCAAGTTGTCTGCAATAGATAAGAGTATTACTGTTCAGGGATCAGAACGAAAGTGTCAATGACACTGTAGCTTAACTTGTCTGTGTGTTGTGATTGATGAAAAGGATAATGTTCAATGTTTATGAAAGGATTATGAAATAGGACAAGAATATGTTAATTTCTGTTCCCTGTATGCTATGTTTTCAATAAAAATAATATGAGGTGTAGACTGTACAAAAGAGAATTGAGGCGTGGGTTAATGTAGCCTTCACAGTTAATGTATGTGGCCCTCACAGTTAATATTAGTGGCCCTCACAGTTAATGTATGTCAACGAAAGTTACCAAGTTACAGTGAAATTATTCCAAACCGAGTCATCCTATCAAGTTACAATGAAATCCCTTCATAAACATGTCCTGTAGACTGTGCTAAAGGTTTTCAGGCTTCTGGCCTGTGTAGCCATCACGGTTGACCACCAAATGGGGATGTCCTCATCTACACATTATACTGAATCATCCTACCAAGTTGTAATGAAATCCCTTCATAAATACGACCATTGTCTGTGCTAAATTTTGGGGGGCCTTGGGCTCAGGCAGCCATCATGGTTGAATGATCACGACCAAATGGGGACATTCTCATCTAGAGTCATCCTACCAAGTTACAATGAAATCCCTTCTTAAATATGACCTGTAGACTGTGCTAAAGGTTTTTGAGCTTTGGGCCCCTGTAGCCGTGACAGTTGACCAATCGCGACCAAAAGGGGACGTTCTCATCTAGACATTATATGGAGTCATCCTACCATGGTACAATGAAATCCCTCCATAAATACAACCTGCAGACTGTGCTAAAGGTTTTTGTGTTTTGGGCTCTGGTAGTCGTCGTGGTTGAATGATCGCAACCAAAAGGGGATGTTCTCATCTAGACATTATATGGAGTCAACCTACAATGGTTACAATGAAATCCTTTCATAAATACAACCTGTGGACTGTGCTAAAGGTTTTCTGGTTTTGGGCTCGGGCAGCCATCACGGTTGATCGATCGCGACCAAAAGGGGACGTTCTCATCTAGACATGACCTCAAACCTGCATATGAAATTTCGTGATGATGAGACAACAGCTACGAGCTGTAGCCTGTGCTAAAGGAAAATGTGAACAGACTAACAGACTCATAGACTTCTGCACGCGTGATGGCAATAGCTGATCTTGACTTTGTCAAGTTAAGCTAAAAATGGAGGCAAAAAGGAAGTGTTACCTTGTACATGTGTGCATACTGCAATGATTGTCACCAAAAAAGGCTCTGAAAAATTGTCTTTTTTTCAACTCCCCCCTTCCCCCTTCCCATTCCATGCACACACCCTACATTAGGCTTGAGATTATGTTGAAAAACCACAGAAGAGATTCTCTCTGAAGGGAATGGGTTGGTTCAAACTTTGGGTTGAAATTCATTGAAACGTTTAGTGTTTCTGGAAGCCATCAGTTTTGTGAAACAATGGAGTGAAATGGTAGTCAACAAGGGCATGTTTGAGACAGAGTTGAAATAAAATTTGATTTCTTACCAAATATCATATTGCACTACAGGGAGCCAAAAATATGAACCCATGGACTTAATTTGAACATACTTGAATTTGCCCTCACCTGATATGAAAAGTTTCTGCCAGGTGAATTTTTAAAAATTTTTAAAGCATTTTCTCATACTGCACTGTGTTAAAATTTGGGTTTCTGTGAGGAGCCCAAATATGAACCCAGGGGTAAACTTGACCCCATAAGGAAGCTGTATACCAGCTCCAAGAGATTCTAACTAGTGGATCTGAAGAAGATGTTAAAGAATATTCCTTGTATTAGTCTAGGTTGAAATATGGACTCCTTCACAGCCCGAATATGAACCCATGGACTTAATTAGAACAAACTTCAATCTGATTCCCCCAACAAATGCCGAAAACCAAACATGAAAAGAGTCAGACTGGTGGATCTGAAGAAGAGGATTTTGAAAGAATATTCCTTATCTTGCACCATATTGAACTTTCAGCTCTAAAAGAGAGCCCAAATATGAACTCATAGACCTGATTTTAACAAACTTAGTTCTGACCCACCCTTAGGATGCTGTATACCAAACATGAAATGATTCTGAATGATGGATCTGAAGAACAAGATTTTTTGAGAATTTTTCCATTGTTGCTCTAACTTAAAATTCTGACTCCCATAAGCAAATATAAACCCATAGTCTTAATTTAAACAAACTTGAATTTGACCCCCCCCCCCCCCCCCCCCATCAGTAAGATTTTTAACCCATAAAGGATTTATTTATAGTACTCCTTTAAATTGTTAGTGTTATGTCTTTCTCTTTTATTATAACAAAGGCATATGTAATTCCTCATTTATCTCCTATTCTCATATAGGAGTCCTCCTTTCAGTCAGAGTCAGGGATCAGCCTAGCAGCTGATTTTAGGGAGAAGTGACTTCTCCCTCCAGAGACTTTAGGGAGAAGTCAGGGGCCAGCAGGGAGAAGTCAGTGGACATGAGGGAGAAATCAGTAAAAAACATAAAACGTATATGACTTCATGACTAAATAAATGTACATAGAGGACACAACAATAGCTAACATGACAAATTGTGGAGTAAAAAAATAAATAAAAGTTATACAAACGGACACACACACACAAAACTATGTCAGATGGTATATAACAAGAATGTAGATTAAAATCACCCAAACCCCCCTCCCCCCCCCCCCCCCCCCAGCCCCCTACAAAAATCTGCATCTTTCATGATTTCTGAATGCTCTAACTCTTTCCCTACCAGTGATGACTATGTTAACCACGCAGTTGATTTTCTATTTGCCTCAAAGCAGTGGATTTGAAATTTAGTATTACCTATTGTGAGAGTGTTCTTTTCTGTAATAGAAGGTATATTCTTTTAAAAAAAAATATTTAAAGTGTTTAAAATAAATTTCAAGTTCACAAAAGAGGCTGGGTCATTCATGGTTTCTGAATATTGTAATGGAATTGAAAAGCATAGTTAAAAAAATTTTCAATATCCTTCGTTAATTAAGCGTTATTAACAATCTGAGTTAATTTATTTCTTACGTAAATGACAAAATATTTCAGTTGTCTCCCTTCCCTTCTGTGCTTGGTAATAATACCAATACACTGTGCAGAAATAATGATAATTTCTTTCGAACATCTTCCACTGACACACGCGATTGGTGCTATAAAGGCCTGCCATACTTATCCAACCCAACGTGTGTGATTTCTATCGTAGTCTTACAAGTTTTCAAAGAAAAACTTTCAATGCACATTGCAATTTGCAACTGCAGTGCGAATTTCAATGGAACCAATTTTTAAATGGAAAAGAGTATCACTGTAAACAGTTTCGACTTTTTATGGATGAACTGTCTCCTACACATTTTTTGTTTGTTTTGAAATGGTGGTTAATTTTAATAAATTCTAATGGACACAATGAGTGTCTTGTGTGATTCATTGTTTTTGCTGGCACTTTGTTTTTAAATAGCCATTTTGTGATGGTTGCTATCAGTTCGGGCGAATTGTTCGAACGATTATGCCATTACAACTCTTTTCAGAAATATAAAATTGGGCTAGTTTAGGCTATTTTCAGAGCCGTGTGATGGATTTTAACAGCACACGTGTTTACTTTGTTATGAATGCGGAAGCGTTTTTGGGGGAAATAAAACATTAAAAAAATGCATAAAACTGCCATGTCTCCCCAGGAAGTTTTGGAGGGCGACTTGAATTTTGCCTCCATTGTAAGCCAAGGCGACTTGTGGAATGAAAAGGCGACTTCTTCTCTCTAGTCGTCCACTTGGCTGACCCCTGGTCGGAGTAATAGAGTTATTATTGTTTCCTTTAAAAGTCCTAGGCCCTCCAGCCTTTTTACAATTCAGCTAAGTCTGGGCCATTGGTTCTAGTTTAAAAATATGAAAAATTTAAAGTAATTTGTATATTTTTTATACTTACCAATGGCCCAGACAGGGATGGCCCTCCCATGAGTGGGCACTCACACCTCCCCGCTGATTTATAACATTTGGCAGGCACAACTAGAAAGAATGATGCTTGGTGGCAATTTGGGTGTCTTCCTGGTTACCACGCATGCTCAGTACTAAAGTATGGAAGACTAGATAGAAATATGAATTTTCGGATTTGCATGCAAATTTGGAGGGCTGGGTTCAAAATTTGTGTTTGGCCCTGGATATTAATGAGTTTGCACCAGCTAAGACTGGGCCATTGGTTCTAGTAAAAAAATATAATTTTTATAAATTGTTGAAAAGTGCGAAATCTGCATTTTTTCATTACCACATGATGCAAACGATTGAGATTTTTGGGGGCCTATCAATTTTACTGGTTTATGGTGTTGTATACCAAATAATAATTCTTTGTTTGGTACAGGTTGGGAAATGTGGACATTTTAATTTTTTCTATTTTTAGCTGCTTGTGTTCCTATTGGGGCACAGAAACATTTTTTCAGGTTTAAATCAAGATGATAAAAAGTAAGTCTACAATGGTTAGCATGGAGAGCTTTTTGATTATGAGTGTGGAAATGCTTTCCAAGCTAACCATTACAGACTTACTTTTTTACCATTGGTATTATTTATGTATTTATTTATTGGTGTTTTAGGTCACATATTTTTGCACAATGGCTAATCATGACCACAACAACTCAAGACAAGGGGTGAGGGTTAATAAGCCATGTTTCCCATCAGGCATGCAGATTTCAGAAATTCCCGGAACCTTAAAACAGGTTACGTGTATTTGATGTATGGGAACCCCACAGAACCTACTTTGGGGTTCCAACAAGAGCTATCAGGGAAGCTATTTTTATTTCTTATTTTATTCTGTACCCATTGTCTTACCCTGACTTCCAGTTTTGGACCTACAAATGTTTCAAGAAGGACCTAGAATATGAGGTGGATTGTTATAGATGAAGGGTGAATACATTTGATGGCAAAAAAAATTAAAAAGTGAAACATATTATCTGTGTTTTCATTTATATATTTTGTGCCATTGAAAACTCAATTTAATTTAATAGCGACAGATGAACTGATGTAATGACGACACCGAGTATTATTTATTTATTTATTGGTGTTTAAGGTCACATACTTATGCACAATGGCTAATCGTGACCGTGACAGTTTTACGGGTGGAGGAAGCCGGAGTACCCGGAGAGAACCACCGAGCAACGACGAGCAGCTGTCAGCTCTCCAACATCGTAACTCTGAACTCTGCACCGCAGCACAGGCAGGGTTAGATTGGTTGAAGACATGCGCACCATCGACGTGCAGTACTCCTCAGTACACAGTGTCATCGTGCCCCCATGTAGGCAATCGGGGTGAAGTGTCTTGCCCAAGGACACAACGCGGTTGCCGCAGGTGGGATTCGAACCGAGGACCTCTCGGCTTTCAGCCTGCACCTCTACCAACTGAGCCACCGCGCCCCCAACGACACTGAGTAAGATGAGAGTATACAAGCAAGTGAAAAAGATAACAAAGAAAATACAGTCATAACTGTAGGACAATGAAATACTTATTTTGGTTTTCCTTTAAAACTGAACAAGTAAAAAATAAATAAACAAGAGGCCCCAGGGGGCCTGAGGGCACTCACCTGACATGGTAGCCTAAATATCAACCCAGAGAATTGATTTCAACAAGCTGCATCTGCTCCTCCTAAGAAAAGCTTATACCAACTAGAGGTACTGTGAGCAAGCTCACAAAGTGATACCCCCCGTGCCTGTCAGAACGGAATTATATTGCTTCATGCACATCTTCATATGGAGTTCTTCCATTGTGTAAAGTTTCATGAAAATTCTTCAAACGGTTTAGGAGGAGCTGCGCTTATAACGATGGACAGACAGATGGACGGACAGGGTGATTCCTATACACCCCCCAAACTTTGTTTGCAGGGGGTATAAATATCCAAAGATTCTGACCAGTGGATCTAAAAAAAAAGATTTTTAAAGAATACTCCTCATATTGAATCCCACAGGGAGCCCATAAATGAACCCAGGGACATGGCTTTAACAAACTTGAATATCACCCCCCTAAGGATGTTGCACACCAAATATCAAAACATTCCGATTGCTGGACCTGAGGAAGATTTTTAAAGAAAATTCCTCAATTTGAACTAAGTTACAATTCGAGCTCTCACAGTGAGTCCAAATATTGACCTAGGGGCATGGCTTGAACATACTTGAATCTCACCCTCCTAAGGATGGTGCATACCAAATATCAAAACATTCCGACTGCTGGATTTGAAGAAAAAGATTTTTAAAGAAAATTCCTCATTTTGAACTAAGTTATCATTCGGGCTCCCACAGTGAGCCCAAATATGGACCTAAGGACATAGCTTGAACAAACTTGAATCTCACCCCCCTAAGGATGCTGCATACCAAATATCAAAACATTCTGAATGCTGGATCTGAAGAAGATTTTTAAAGAAAAGTTAAAAAATTTATATTAATTTATATATTTTTTATACTTACCAATGACCCAGACATAGCTGGTGCTAACTCTTAAAAATCTAGGGGCAAACACAAATTTTGCCCCCCCAATCCCCCAAATTTGCATCTAAAACCAAAAGAAATCATGTCCTGAAGGACCTCCATACTTTGCCCTTACTGCGCATGCGCAGTGTCAAGGACGTTCCGAAATTGGCGCCAATTATCATTCTTACAAGCAGTGCCTGGTCAGCGCTATGTACTCAGCGGGGAGGTATGAGTTCCCAACTCCTGGGAGGGCCATCCCCGTCTGGGTCATTGGTAAGTATAAAAAATATATAAATTACTATAAATTTTTTAACATTTTTATACTGTACCAATGACCCAGACATAGCTGAATAGTAAAAAGGCTGGAGGGCCTAGGACATAGAGGAAAATCCAATAAGCTCAACTATATAATATAGAGTCAACCCCTCAAGGAGAAAAGAGGTATTAGGCTTTACATGTATCTTTCTTATTTATGATAAATTAGAAAGATACAATACCCTTCATAAATGAGCACAATAACATTCATGTTCTCTATTAACATCCAGTATAACCCTTTATACTAATTATTTTTAAAGTAAGCCAATAAATAAAGTTAGTCCAGAGAATTGAGACTCTTTATATTCTTTAAAAGTGTCCATGGATTGTATATTAACGCCCGTTTGACACTTGACATATACAAATGCTTCACACCGAGCTACACTTTAAAAATATGACATGAATGAATTTTTAACATTAATATTACACTTTAAAACCATCCCGGAAACGACTCAGAATTACTGACTCAGGAGGAGGAATTCCCTTGCTTTTCACTATAAAGCAGGTGACCTAAGGGAACACCCTCCCCCCTTCCCCTGGGTCAAATAGCCCAGAGCGAAGAGGGCAGCAGGACGGAGTCACTGCCGGAACAGAAAGCCTGCATAACTATAGTTGCAACTGTTTAGTGGACGACATTCTGAGCAACAGATAACGGACCTAAACAATGCAGGTCTCCAGAAATGGACTCAATATTTCTGAGATAAAAATTTGTGAATGTGGATGGCTGAGACCAATAAGCAGCCTTCATTAAATCTGTAATAGCAACACTATTTGCGTAAGCCCAAGATGTAGAAAGAGCTCTTACTTCATGAGCCGAAATCTTAAGCACAGACTGCTGAGAAGAAGATAAATTTTCATAAGCAGTACGGATAGTTAATTGAATCCATCTAGCAATAGAATGAACCGAAATGTCCTTTCTTTTAGGCATCAGAGACAGAAAGAAACGTTTTCGTCCCTTTCTGATAATCTGAGATCTCTGTTTATAAATACGTAAAGCTCTAACAGGACAGAATAAAGGCCTACGCCCGTCTGAAGACGGCAATGCCTTAATAACAATAGGTTCCGAATATTAGGAGCCTGATTCTTAGCTAAAAATCCAACATTAGTAGTGAAGGTGAAGATGATAGTGTTCCCGACACTACGATAGTGAGAATCGCCCACCGATAGTGCATGAAACTCACTGACTCTTCTAGCAGAAGAGAAAGCTAAGAGAAAAGCTGTCTTATAAGACAAGAATTTGAAATCCACTGTCCCAAGAGGCTCAAATGGCTTTTCCTTCAGTTTAAGAAGAACCCAAGCTAAATTCCACTTAGGAATTAATCTAAGAGTTCTGGGTCTATTTATCGAGAAGTTTCTAACTAACTTAGATAAAGAGACATTAGATCCAATTTGTAAACTATCGTTGTGTGCATAGGTATCAGATAACATAGACCTATAACCCTTAATAGTAAAAGGCTGCAGTTTGATCTCGTCAAACAAGTATACTAGAAAGTTTGCAATGTCTGGTATGGAGGGATCAAAAATATCAACAGAATGATCCCTACACCAACGACGAAAAACCTTCCACTTAGCCGCATAGTTTAGCGAAGAGGAGGTCCTCCTACAGTTAGAAATCGCGTCCACTGCTCGTCCTGTAAAGTGCTTGCCATGCAAGAAGGACCGCACAACAGAAAAACGTGAAGGTTGAGACCTTGCGGGTTGTGATGAAGTTGACGCGGTTTCCCCTGCGAAAGAAGATCCTCCCGTGGAGGAAGCTTTCGCGGTAGGTCCCACAACAGACACCTGAGAAGATTTATCCACGGTCTCTGTGGAGACAAAGATGCTACCAACAGAATCTTGCATTGAGATTGTTTTATTTTTAGCAATACTTGCTGAATCAACGGCGCTGGAGGATACGCATATCCTATCATTCCGTCCCATGAGATCGATAGAGCGTCTACTGCAAATGCTCTTGGATCCGGACACAGTGACACATATGTCTGCAACTGATTGTTGAGATGTGTCGCAAATAAGTCTATCATTGGCCGTTCCCATTGGTAGCAAATCTGATTGAATACTTGTTTGTTGAGATTCCACTCCGACGGCAACAAGCGACCCTTCCGTGAAAGGGAGTCTGCTAGTACATTCAGACGACCCGGTATATGACGGACTGAAAGTAGAACTTGATGTTCTAGAGCAAACAGAAGGATTCTTTCCGTTAAATTGAATAACGGAACGGAATGAGTGCCTCCCTGGTTCCGTATATACGCCACTACTGTCGTATTGTCGGACAGGATTTGGACATGAGCTTTGTGAATAATGTCCATCCAATGACGTAACGCAAGCCAAACTGACATCATTTCCTTGATGTTTATGTGCTTGCTTAGGAACTGTGGATCCCAAAGACCCTGGCATCTCGAATCCGTTGGGATCAATGATGCACCCCAACCTGTTTGACTGGCATCCGTCATAATCGTAAAACTCGGATCCGGCAACTGCAGCGGAACTCCCTGAGTTAACCACTGAATGTTTGCCCAAGTCTGAATCTCTTGTTTCACTTGATCTGACAAGAGAACGTCTATGTCGAGCAAATGAATCTTCACACTCCAATTCTGAGTCAAGAAAATTTGGAGAGGACGAGTGCGTAACCACCCCATCGGAATGAGATCCGCAGCGGCTCCGCACAGACCTATCAGTCTCATGAACTCCCTCGCTGTGACTTTGTCTGCATGAAGACAATAGCGAGCGTAACAACTGACTAATTTCGCTTTGGTTAACGGCAGACGAACGAGACTGTTGTGCGTCTCGAAGCTCATTCCCAGATGAGTGAATGACTTGGACGGCACCAGATCCGACTTCTCCTTGTTTATAACAAAACCGAGACGTCGGAGCAATAGAAGCAGATTCTGCACATCGTTCTGAAGCGTTAACTCGTTGCCGTACCTCTGAAGAATGTCGTCCAGGTAGGCCGACGTTACCGCAGACGAATGAGCTCGGAAATACATCATTACCGAGTTCATTACCCGAGTGAAAGCCCAGGGTGCTAGGTTCAATCCGAAGCACATCGCCCGGAATTGATACACCACTCCTAGGACTGCGAAGCGTAGATACTTTCTGAATGTCGGATGTACCATGACATGAAAGTATGCATCTTTGAGATCTATGCTTGTAGCATAATCGTTCACCCCGAATACTCGCTCTGACCGATCGAATCGTCTCCATATAGAACTTCGGAGCAATGATCAGCTTGTTTATCCAGCTCAAATCTATGACAGGATGGAACGAGCCGTCTGGTTTCGGAACCAGAAACAGATGGCTGTAGAATCCCAGTGTTTCCTGGTCTTCTACGACCTCTACCGCGTTCTTCATTAAAAGAGACTGCACCTCCGATAACAGAGCATCTCTTTTCTGCGGATTTGACGGAAGTTGAGTCCATTTTGGACTTCGAGTTAATGGAGGCTTTCGTTTGAAGGATATTCTTAGACCTTCCGAAATCACCCCTCTCACCCAAGGGTCGTCCGTAATCGACGCCCACTCTTCTGAAAAACTCGGCAACCTTCCGCCAACCGGAACACGATAGAGGTTGAAGCCATCACCTCCTGGACCTGCGAGGCCTGCAGGAGGAGAAACCACGTCCTCCACGACCCGCACCTCATCCTGTCGACCTCAGGGCGTCCGACCGGTTGTCCCGGCCCGAAGGACGTCCCGCACTTGAGTCGCTGCCTTGACGGTCTCTTGAATAAGACCAAGAGGACGCAACGGAACCTCTATAGGATCCTCTCTTGGGCGCATTAGTCCCAGAAGTGCCTGTCTTACTCTTATCTGCCGTATCCGACTTTTTGGAAGCGGATTTAAACAGCAGAGAATCCGAAGCTTTCTTAGTAATTTTATTGTAGATTGCAGAAAGCTTGCCATCGAAGAGAAGTTCTCCGGAGACCGAAGGGACTCTGAGAGAGTTCTTCACCTTACTATCCACGCGTGTGGATGGAGCTAGGGCTGCGTCACGTCTAACCAACTCCAGGTTTGCCACTGAAAGGGCGGAGTTATACGTGGAATAAGCCACTGCCCTTGAAAGAAGTCTTAAAGAGGATTGTATATCCTGGAATTCTTTCCCTTGAAGACGCAGTGATAACGCCTTTGTAAGGTGGTCTGCGTAAGATAAAGCGTCTAAACTGGCCCTGTTAGACGTAATTGTCGTATCCAACACCGCGGTTGGAATGGACGTAGACGACGGTAATGACAATTCTAAGTCTTCCGCCTCGTCGTCAAGACGCAGAGGAACTCTCGGAATACCAAGTCCTGCCGTATCGAATTTATTCCTAGCATTAATGAAAGGCAGGTTAAGAGCATTGGCGGACAAGAAACCAGCTTTGCCTGTTTTGGAAGCAAGCTTGAAGATAGCGTCGTTCAATAATTCAAATGTTCTTGTGACATTATTGGACTGAGACGGAAACTCAGGGACGATGTCTCTGAACCGCTCGAAGAATTCAGTGTCCAATGACGCTATCAGTCTCTTGTCCGGTACCGCAGCAGTCTGGCCCGACGGAACAACGTGAGGAAGGAAGTGCCGGATGAAATCCACGGCAGCTTTATGTTGTTCCGAAAGGGATAGCTCCAAGTCATCCGTATCCCTTTCACCATCCGGTCGGACCTCATGATGCTCCCGGTTGTCCGCACCCGATGCTTCGGCAGAGCGTACCGACCCAGCGCCGTCGGATAATTCCCGATCCGACACCGATTCTGTCGATTGCTGGGATGCGGCGATAATTTGTGCTATCTGAGCTAGCACGTCCGTCATGGAGGCCTGCGGAGTAGCGGTCTTTCGCTGCTTAGCCGCGGGAAGCTCCGCATCAACTGACTCCCGCATACTCTTCCTATGCGAACGTCCGGAGTCTACCGGCCTCGAGTCCTTGGCTACCGGATGGCGTGACCTGGTCGCCGAAGAATCCCTGATCGGCAAAGCTGGTAGAATATCCGCGGTCACGTAGCCAAGGTGCGGTCGTGTGCGCTGGTGAGAGGATGAGGAAGCCTGAGCAGTCTCAGCGGACTGCCTATATAACGGAGCGTCCCGAGCGACGGACATGTGCTCCACTTGTGACACATTTTGTACCACAACATCTGGTCCCAGATGTTGTTGTACGAGAGAGGGGTCTCTCTCGCTCGCGGCCCGGCTGGACCTGGACGAGCTAGGAACCAGACTAGAAGGCTTCCTCCGATCTCTCCTATTATCCGCCGTCACTGGGTGTGCACCTTGTATGTTTATAGTGCTCACATCACCCAACATTTCCTCCTGGACCGCAACGGACGAACCCGGCTGCCGAACCATTCGGTGAATGGATGCTACACCGGGCAAGCTAGCGGACGACAGTGCCGTCGATCCTACTCGGGACCTCTTAGGCAACTGTCGTATCTCCATGTGCACTTTTGCCGCTAGCTCTGCATTCAATTGTGACGACGGAAGCGCACTTTTGGAAGATAACATGGAAACATCAACCTGTTCTTGTTCCTCTGAAATAGAAACTGATAGACTAGAGTGACCCTGCGGAGAAAGGACCGGCATAGCCCTTTCTCCACTAACAACATACCGTGACACACGTTTCCAATGTTTGTCATCCCAATATTGACATATTGAACAGGAGTTAGTGCGAGTACACTGACTACAATTAATACAATGATCATTAAAGTCAGAGGAAGATTTCTTCCTATTACAATTTGAACAATATCCTTTCATTGTGAAAAGACAACAACAAGTCCTAGTACTCGCACAAACCCCTAAAAACAAAGATACATAATAACATGATCCATTAACATTGAAAAAACAATTGAAATTCAAAATAATTTTTGAAAAATATTTTTTCAGCGAAGCCCAAGTTTCTGAAAAGTAATGTTGAGCCCCAATGGATCCCAAGGCTAAGTGTGGTCAAAAATTTTAAAATTATTTTAAATAATTAATGCAACACTTACGGATAATAATAATGTATCATGTAATGAGATAAACTACTCCAAAGGCAAAAAGCCCCCCTCAAAAGAGACTGTTGCCAATGTAAACAAGAAGTGTATAAACACCAGAAAACATGACTCCAGGCACTGACAATACTGGCCCGAAATCAGTTATCAACAATACACACTATCTGATGCAAAACAGAGACTTCCAGGGAAGAATCTGCAGAACATCAGATGGTAGATGCAGAACACAACGTCTAAACACCCATGGGTGAGAACGTAAACATGGGGAAAATAACAGAATTCATTCTGTAACCAAGCTAATTCTCCCAAGAAATTTTAGTAGTAATCTTACTCAAAAATATTCCAAAAGCATGGGAGAATAGCAAGGGGGGACTTACAGGATAAGAAGAGAGGAAACACTGAATAAGCAGTGCAACTTCATAGCAAGAATGACAACAACAGGCCCATGCCTCGAAAATAGGCAACTTAACATAATTTCATTACAAAATTTTAAGTTACAGCCCTGAATATTTTCTGTCACTCTTTTTTCCTCTCCTCCTTCTATATCCTCCTTAGAATCACCATTTCTCCAATATTTATGTGTCTGGCATCATTTAAACTGAGATTTACAAGCATAAAGATCAGTGAGATGTTAACTGATGAAGGGCCAGACAAAGAATGATAATTGGTGCCAATTTCGGAATGTTCTTGACACTGCACATGCGCAGTAAGGGCAAAGTATGGAGGTCCTTCAGGACATGATTTCTTTTGGTTTTAGATGCAAATTTTGGGGATTGGGGGGCAAAATTTGTGTTTGGCCCTAGATTTTTAAGAGTTAGCACCAGCTATGTCTGGGTCATTGGTACAGTATAAAAATTTCCTCATTTTGAACTAAGTTATAATTTGGGCTACCACAGTGAGCCCAAATATGAACCCAGAGACTTTGCTTGAACAAACTTGAATCTCACCCCCTAAGCATGGTGCATACCCGATATCAAAAGATTCTGCCTGCTGAATCTTGAGAAGAAGATTTTCAAAGAAATTTGCCCGAAATGCACTAACTTCAAATTTGGGCTCCTATACTGAGTCCAAATATAAACCCAGGGAGTTGATTTGAACAAACTTGAATCAGATCCACCCCACAATGTTGCATACCAAATATCAAAAGATTCTGCCTGCTGGATCTGGAGAAGAAATTTTTTTTAAGAAGTTCGCCTGAAATGCACTAAGTCCGAAATCAGGCTCCTATACTGAGCCCAAATATGAACCCAGGGGGCCGATTTGAACAAACTTGAATCAGATCCACCCTACAATGTTGCATACCAAATATCAAAAGATTTGGCTTGCTGGATCTGGGGAAGAAGATTTTTTAAGAAATTTGCCTGAAATGCACTAAGTTCGAAATTGGGCTCCTATACTGAGCCCAAATATGAATCTAGGGAGCCGATTTGAAGAAACTTGAATCAGATCCACCCTACAATGTTGCATACCAAATATCAAAAGATTCTGCCTGCTGGATCTGGAGAAAAAGATTTTTAATGTTTTTCCCACTGCCTACAGTGTTAAAAAGTGCTGACTCAGCACTTTTTCAAAGTCCTGAAAAAAGTACCTTGTGATCAAACCGATAGGGATTTTTTTTAAACCATTCTATTCAACTGGATAAAAGTAAGCTTTATACAAAATAAGAATTCTCTGTGCCGTGTAGTTTTGGAGATATTGCAGTTTTAAGGATTTTCCTATTTTTAGCTCCCGAGGTTCCCACGGGGCAATGAGAAAAATTTTTTTTGCATCAATCAACTACTTATGACCCATTATCATCTCATATCAAATTTGGTTCAAATCGACCTCACGGTTCTGAAAATAGAAATTTTAGGAGTGGCCAAAATTTTTGCCCATCCCATAACGAGGGCAAATAATGCCCGACAAACTTCTCTTGAACAAACTTGATTCTAAACCTTAAAAGGACTCTGTATACCACATATCAAGCCTCTGCTACTGGTGGTTCATGAGAAGAAGATTTTCAAAAAATTTGGCCATTTTTTCCCCACCCCTCTGCTCAATATGAGCCAAAACCTAATTCGCATAAAAATTAAAATGCCCCTATATAACCACTACTTACATGAAATTTAATTAAAATGTGGCCAGTGGTTTAGGAGAAAGAGGCTCAAACACCACCTTCATGCAGGACGACGGACGGAGGAACGGACGACGGATGAAGAGTGATAAGAAAAGCTCACCCTGACTTTCAGTCAGGTGAGCTAACAAAAATTCTTTGCGTATTCTGGTTAGGAATGAGCGAATCGTCCAGTGTAAAACATCCCGTTCAGGAAGGTAACTGTTTTAAATTGATTGCAACAAAATGTCTGTAAAACGTGATTATAAATAAAGTGTGAACACACCTCTTCTCCTTGGTTATGCACAGAGTGTTGTAAAAATGGAAGAGCATATCTTGCATTTTAGCAAAGATATTTTCTCCTCATCGTCAGTTTCAGTGATAGAAAGTTATGTTATTGTTTTCAATGTAACAGTTTCGTGTGTTTGGCTTCACGTGGTTTTGTTGTTAAACACGCTGAAATTGGGTGCATTCGATTATAAAAAATAAGAATCAGAAACTGTTGGAAACACGCATGCTCAACAATCTGGATGCCCTCACTGGGATTATCAAAACGAGCACAATGTTGTTCCAGTTATGATCACTGATTCATCGATGATAAATAATACAGCTTTAGTCTTGGCAGAAAATGTTTAGTGTGTTTTAAATGCCCCTTGATGGAAAATGTAGTATCAAAAAATTTGTGGGAATCTATTTTTCATTTCTGTGATTTTGCCCTGACGGAACCTCCATGGAAACGGAATGATCATTTCTGTGAAATTTGCATGCCTGCCCATTTTAGAGAGGGTTTGCACCTCCCAAGCATTGGTGACCTGGTTCTATTTTACCAGTAAAACAGAGCCTGTTTACCATTGGTATTCAAGAATCCTGTAATCAACACTTTGAGTGCAGTGCCTGTCTCAGCATGTACGTGTTGAATCAGACTGAAAGATTATGTGGAAGATTTCCACTGAAGTGTTTAAACACAAGAAGAGCAAATTTTTTATTTAATTCTAGTCTTTGATGGAAGCCAATGACATGTTTTCAACAAAGATTTTACAATGTCTCTTTTGAATTTTACCACAAAAAAAGCTTTTCAAGAGTCACAAGGATCATGTGGCACACATATCACTATACATCTGATCTGGAATTTGGTGACTCAGTGGTAAGGGTATCAGACTGAGAGGTTACCAGTTTAATCCTGAATAGGAGTAACTGAGTTGTGTCCATGAGTAAGAAATTTAATTCTGATTGCCCACATGAGGGCACAGTATACTTAGGTGTTATTTACTTATTGGGGTGTAATGACATTTTCAACAGCCAGAGTGCCCTTGTGTCAGACAGTTTTATGGGTGGAGGAAGCCAGAGTATCCAGGAGACCCCACCTCCCCAACATATTAACTCTCTGCATGCAGGGTTAGCACTGGATGAAGACAAGTGCACCATCGACATGTAGTACATCTTAGTACACAGTGACACCATGCCCCCACATGGGCAAATGGGACACAAGGCAGTTACCCCTAGCGGGAATCAAACAATGGGACTTTCAGTTGTACTAAGGTGTACTGCACATCGATGCTGCAATAGTCTTCAACCAATTCTAACCCTGCATGTGCGCAGAGTTACTACATGGGAAGTATGACATTTGCTTGCTGCTGCTTGGTGGCTCTCTTTAGGTACTCTGGCTTCTTCCATCCATAAAACTGTCCAACACCAGGTGATCCTGGCTGTTAAAAGTGTCGTTCTACCTCATTAAATAAATAAATCTGATGAGGTCATGTTATTCACCCTCTGCACACAGATGTTAAAACACTGAAACTTCAATCTGCAAATTTTTCCCATTATGCAACTCGCACTTTATCCAATTCAATCTTGTTTGACAGAGCTCTTTGACTGTTAAGTTCTGATCAGATTTTTGTTTGGAATAATTTGTTACTATATTTGTACCTTGAATTTTGTGCAGAGGTACTGTTGAAATGATTCATTGATTAGTCGATGTCAATGCAAATAATGCCATTAATAGACTAGGAAATTGCCCATCGACTAGTTGGAAACATTTATAATATCCCAGTACAAGTTACACTGACACTACCCCACCGGTACATGAACTGCTGTTTCATTGTCTGTTATCACAGTCAGTTCATTTGGCAACAAGCTAGTTATCCAATTATTCTCTTTTTACTCACTGTCAACACAAAGTGGACAATAAAAGAATGAAAATGAAACACTCATTAGCTGATTGTTTTGACAGTCAGAGAATAAGGCAATGTGTTATCCATGTTACTTATTTATGCAAACACTCCAAAAATAGTGTGTGGCCATTTTGTACAAGGACTTCTGGGATCAGTTATTATTTGTGATGTATAGATTTTTCCATTCAGGACTTTTCGGTAATAGGCACACGAATATGCAAGTATGCAACAGAGTGAAATGTAGTGTTAGCGAATGCAGGAGAAGTCGCCCCCAAACGAAGTCGGCCCATAGGAGAACTCGGCCCAAAACAAAGTCGGCCCACAAGAGAAGTCGGCCCCAAACAAAGTCGGCCCATAGGAGAACTCGGCCCAAAACAAAGTCGGCCCACAAGAGAAGTCGGCCCATAAGAGAAGTCGGCCCCAAACAAAGTCGGGCCATAGGAGAACTCGGCCCAAAACAAAGTCGTCCCATAGGAGAAGTCGGCCCATGAGAGAAGTCGGCCCCAAACAAAGTCACCCATAGGAGAACTCGGCCCAAAACAAAGTCGGCCCATGAGAGAAGTCGGCCCCACCCTTATAAAAAGTACCATGGTAAATCCACCCCAAGCCCTGACAAACCTTGTTTTAAATATTATAGAATGAATTTCATCAAGGTTCTGCTCACCTTTACGTTATGTTTTTCCACATTTTAAATTGAAGCATAAATCTTCCACGAACATTCGAGTCTGCACAGTACAACATTGCACACTTGTCCAAGAAGAGAAACTTAGACGGATTCCAAGGAAACAAAAACAAATTATGCAGGGCAAGCTCTTTCAACTCTGGCGACTTTACCGTCACGACGAACTAACAACTAGTCAACTTTTAAAAAGGGTGGCCAACTTAACTGCTCTAGATGGGAGCTATCGATTTTCTTCAATTTCCGTCAAAAAATGTTGCCGCGGCCAACGTTCTTAGAACTTAGTTTAGTCAAACCACAATATTTCCCTTTGGCACACCCTACAGGGCACATTTATGATTTGATTGCTTTGAAACCTGGTATGCTTATTTAGGGTGACCTCTAGATGGGAGCTATCGAATTTCTTCAATTTCCGGCAAAAAATGTTGCCACGGCCAACGTTCGTAGAACTTAATTTAGTCAGACCTCAATATTTCCCTTTGGCACACCCTACAGGGCACATTTATGATCAGATTGCTTTGGAACCTGGTTTGCTTGTTTGCGGAAACCTCTAGATGGGTGCAATCGATTTTCTTCAATTTCTGTCAAAAAATGTTACCGCGGCCAACGTTCTTAGAACTTAGTTTAGTCAGAAGACTCAATATTTCCCTTTGGCACACCCTACAGGTCGCATTTATGATCAGATTACTTTGAAACTTGGCATGCTTGTTTGGGGTGACCTCTAGATGGGAGCTATCGATTTTCTTCAATTTCCATCAAAAAATGTTGCCGCGGCCAACGTTCTTAGAACTTAGTTTAGTCAAACCACAATATTTCCCTTTGGCACACCCTACAGGGCACATTTATGATTTGATTGCTTTGAAACCTGGTATGCTTATTTAGGGTGACCTCTAGATGGGAGCTATCGAATTTCTTCAATTTTTGCCCTAAACCATCGGATGTTAACCTTTAGTTTGTGGGGCCGACTTCTCCCAAATTGTCTGGGTCGACTTCCTAGGGGCCGAGTTCTCTTGTACTTCATGGGGGCGACTTCTCTCGTGGGCCGACTTCTCTCAAATTGTCTGGGCCGACTTCTCCTAGGGGCCGACTTCTCCTGTAGTTTGTGGGGCCGACTTCTCTCATGGGCCGACTTCTCTGAAATTGTCTGGGCCGACTTCTCCTAGGGGCCGACTTCTCCTGTAGTTTGTGGGGCCGACTTCTCTCATGGGCCGACTTCTCCAAAATTGTCTGGGCCGACTTCTCATAGGGGCCGACTTCTCCGGGGCCGAGTTCGCAATGGGCCGACTTCTCCTGCTCCCGTGTTAGCAGCTATTTGAAAATTAAGCCATTGTGTATGTACTTCCTATTGTTGATTTTCATCCATAACATGGCACAAACCGAGGAACTGCAACTTGGACTGAGGACTAACATGGAGTTTCATTCCTATATTAATATAATGCAATTAGCTGACTTCAACTCAAATTTTGGTCCTTGATTCGTTGACTCGAAAACTGTAGTCATTTCAACACTATGAAGAGGGTTAACCAAGCAGGTGGAGACAAATACCAGAGGATAAAACTGACAAGGCATTAAGTTTATCAAAAGTGATTGAAATTCCAGGAAAATTTGATCTGAAAGTGAATTTAGCTTCAAGATGTTGCATTAAGCTCAGTAATAATAATTGAAGTATATTATTATAGTCTTAATAAAAATACATACCAATTCATTATATGTAGGATGTGTTGAGTTTTTTATCACTTTGGTTTTTCTCTTTGTAAGTTTGTTTGGATCTGGTAACAGATATGTTTTTATGTAAGGACTTGGTGCAACCGAACCACTGCCCTGGAAAGAAATATTCATAAACTGTCATAGGAGCAGATATAAGGGTTCTTTATGCAGCACTGTCTTGATATCAATAACACTTGCCCTGTTTGGGAAAGTTCTATCAGTGGTGAACTAGTAATGTTGATGAAAGAACTCAGGGCTATCAGTCGTGAACAAGTAATGTTAATGAAGGAACCCAGTGCTATCAGTTGTGAACTAGTAATATTAATGTAGGAACAGACATGTTAACTCTCCCGGAATGCCCGGGATTCTCCCGGAATTAGCTATCCCCTCCCGCCCGGGAGTCAATTTGGACCAAAAATCTCCCGGAAAGTCGACATACCAGACAAAAACTGAATCCACCAGCTTTTGTTTACAAATACAAAAGCATGTGCTATACTCTCAATGGCAAGGTCATTAAGTTTGTGTGAAATGTCACCACTTACGTAAGAACTGATGACCAATTCTCATTTCTGTCAATGGCCGTGTTGTGATTATTGCAACACGTTTGACAGGCGGATTAAATGAATTTGAGATGCAGGATAATTGCTGAAATTGATTATATATTAAAGGCACACCTTTGCTTGTATACAGGTAGCAGCCAAATCGAAAAATAAATTCCATACGTATAAAATCTTGTCCAATCGAAAAATGTGCAAAAATACGCACAAATTTATTGTGCATTTTGGATTTCACTTTCAGATAATTATAGCCAATTTTGGAGACAAACGGCTCAAACATATGAGTTGCTGTAATTTTTCAATATATTGGGAAAAATTTCCGATTCGCAATTTTATAAAGCAGGCTGTGAAAAAAATTATGTTTTTGGTGAAAAAAATCTCTAAAAAGTTGGTAATTTACGGCACTTGCACGTTTTTTCATTCGTAGTGATAAATGGACAACAAAATATCCCCGAGATGTTTCGTCCTGGGCTGGCTGTGGCATAATTTTCACGTTTCACTGAAAAATGATCACCCCATTCCAAATCCCCTTCGTAAATGACCAACTACTTCCAGTGAGTAACTGGTGTGGTTAGGTGGGGCGCTGGGCTTTGGAAGATTGAATTACCACAACAACCGGGCTCTGGGGTGTGCCTAAACACCACAGATCGTCGCAGGTTACCGCAGGTCGCCGCAAGTACCCATAATTACCCAAATGGATCCAAAACTTTCAACACAGCACCATAACTGATATAGTGCTGAAAAGGTCGAAAATATCTCCAAATATTTTGTACATAAAACCATTGAAATATGAATGTCATTGGAACAAGCTCAGATATTGGCACATGACCATATCCATATTTCTGATTTCTGTTTTTCTCTATATTTCTATGGTTTGGCTTTTGAAAGGACAAATTGTTCAAATAAAAACACATCAGGGTGGAATGTTTAATGTATGTGTGTGTGAGTTGGGCGGGGGGGGGGGGGGGGGGGGGGGGGGGGGGGGGGGGTAACATGGAAATTATTGATGTGCTGCCCACGTGCAAAAATCTCACTGACAAGCATCCGAGTCTCACTGGGAGCTCATCAAAATCTCACTGACAGTCACCTCCAGAGGTTAACAGGTCTGGGTCACTCACCACCAGTTAGTAGAACGTTGACGTATGTTCCTTTGATGTATTGTTGTTGGGCTGTTTCCTGTTATGTGTGTGTGTGTGGGGGGGAGGGGGTATTTGGTATTAATTTATATTTAAAATTGATCGATCCACACATGGTTTCTACGCGCAAAAAAAAATCTCCCTGAAAATCATGTCATCTCCCTGAAAATTTTCTTCAATCTCCCTGAAAAAAATTTTGGGAGGTTAACATGTCTGTGTAGGAACCCAGTCAGTGTTCACGCTGGCTCAATATTTTAATGTGCCAAAGCTGATTATTTTTTGTGCCAAATGAGAATTTTTTGTACCAAATGAATGTTTTGTGCCATGGTTGTTTTTTATGGGAGAACTAAAAAAAAAACATTTTTTAATATTTTATTCAACAAAGATCAAAAGCATAAAATTCCATAAAATCGAATATAACATAAAACAGAACATGAAATAATAAAATATTGTTTTAGTTTTATATATAAATTCGCACATCCACGATCTATTACGTTAACTGATTGACAAGTGGATTGAAACCTTTGTCATTTTATTAGTGTGTTAATCCTTGATTTTGGTCAATGGGGAAAGTACCACCAACAATTGAAGACAATTGATAATCTGGTCTATTGTTCGCTGGTTAAGAAACATATGCACTGTTTACACAATACACAACTTCTTAATACGAGGTCACCAGTAAGGACAATTGGAAAGTGACTAGTCATTGTGTACACATTTGAACGGAATTACTTTTTTGTAATTAATAATGTGGGCATTCATACTGATTTATTTATCATTTGTTCAATTTACTAGGAGAAAATGTTATATTATATACCCGTTTTTTGCAAAAATCAAGAATATACCAGGATCGTGATTTGAATTTATGAGCCAAATTTTTGTGCCAAAGGTTGACATTTATGTGCCAGATTTTTAAAAAATGTGCATTTGGCACATGCCAGTGTGAACACTGAACCCAGTGCTATCAGTTGTGAACTAGTAATGTTAATGAAGGGACACAGTGCTATAAGTTGTGAACAAGTAATCTTAATGAAGGAACCCAGTGCTATCAGTTGTAAAGTAGAAATATTAATGGAGAAACCCAGCGATGTCGGTCATGAACTAGTAATGTTAATGAACCCAGTGCTATCAGTGATGAACTAGTAATGTTATGAAGGAACCCAGGGCTGTCAGTCATAAACTAGTAAGTTAATGAAGGAACCCAGTGCTGTCAGTCATGAACTAGTAATTCTAATGATGGAACTGAGTGCTGTCCATCATGAAGTAGAGGTGTGACTGTCCCAGATGGACCTGTCAATACCCCCAGCCACCATATTCTAGGACAAAAAGAGGCATATGGGAAAAAAAAATCCAATCAAAACTATAATTGCAGGTGCACAGGTTCCCATGGTAGTGATTATCCCTAATAAGCGTCAAAGGAATCTACCCATAAACATCTGAGAAAATCTCCAGACAAAATTCTAGGCAATTCAGGCATTCTAAGATGAAAAAGGAGCATAACTCTAGCAAAAAAAAGTCCGATCAAAACTATAATTGCAGATGAACAGGATCCCATGGTAGTGAACATCCATACCAAGTTTCAAAGGAATCGACCCACAAACATCTGAGAAAGTCTCTGGACAAAATTCAGACATTCTTAGAAGAAAAAGGGGCATAAGTCTGGCAAAAAATGTCCGATTGAAACTATAATCGCAGCTGCACAGATTCCCATGGTAGTTAACAACCATACCAAGTTTCAAAGGAATCAACCCATAAACATCTGAGAAAATCTCCGGACAAAATTCTAGGCCAGCTTTTTCAAGTTGAAAAGGGACATAATTCTGGTACAAATAATCCGACCGGAGCTATAATCGCAAGTCCACAGGTTCCCATGGTGGTGAATATTCATAAGTTTCAAGCAGATTGGTCCATGCACGTTCAAGAAAATCTCCTGACAAAATTATGTAAATGGATGGATGGATGGATAGACAGATGGACAAGGTGGTGCCAGTATACCCCCCTCCCCCCTCCACAACTCGTTGCGAGGGGTATAACTAGTAATGTTAATGAAGGAACTCAGTGCTGTCAGTCGTGAACTTGTAATGTTAATGAAGGAACCCAGAGTTGTCAGTTGTGAACTAGTAATGTTAATAAAGGAACCCAGTGATTCATTTCTGTCAATACAAGTAAAAAATAGCACACCCTGATTTGAACTCGACCTATATGTTAATGTTGATACAACTACATACCAAATTTTATTTGAATCGGTCAACAGCAACTAAAGTTATCGTCAGAAAACCCCCAAAAAGAATTTTCTAAGTAAAAAAAGGGGCATAACTCTGGCAAAACTTGTCAGACCAAACTCTTATTCGAACTTGACCTGTATTTTATGTTGATGCACCTAAATACCAATTTTCATTTGATTGAACCAATTATAACTGAAGTTATCATCAGGAAACCCAAAAACTGAATTTTTTGAAGTACAAAAGGGGCATAACTCTAGCAAAAATTGTCAAACCGCACCCCAATTCGAACCTGTATTTTATACTGATACACCTACAGACTAAATTTCATTTGATTTCTCCAACTATCACTGAAGTTATCACCGGGAAACCAAAAAAAAAATTTTTGAAGTTGAAAAAGGGGCATAACTGTGGCAAAAAATGTGGGAGCGAACCCCAATTCGAACTTGACCTGCATTTTATGTTGA
This sequence comes from Pictodentalium vernedei, assembly GCA_031216915.1. Taxonomy (NCBI): domain Eukaryota; kingdom Metazoa; phylum Mollusca; class Scaphopoda; order Dentaliida; family Dentaliidae; genus Pictodentalium; species Pictodentalium vernedei. Next base: position 122,245,037 of record CM062289.1, on the reverse strand, counting down.
TACTTCTACATATCAAATTTCATTTGATTTGGCCATCTATTACTAAAGTTATCATCAGGAAACTAATGTGAGATGGATGGACAGACGGCCGGACACCGGCTATTTTAATAGTTCCCCGACAAATTTTTTCTGGGGAACAAAAATATGTCATAGTGTACCAGAATTGTGAATGTCTGGCAGTCATAAAATGAACTGAAACACAAACACCTGTACCCAAACATGTTAAGTTTGGAAAACTCAAACTGGTGAGATTTTTATGTTGCAAAGCTTGTGTTTACCCATACAAGACGAAAACAACAAGAGCTGGACTTTCGTCCGGTGCATACCCCCACGTGGTGTACCGCCTAGTGTGGGCTTACCTATGATCAACAAATATTATTTATGAATATTCTCGTACGGACTGTTGGACGGATGCACAGATGGACAGACGCCATCCAGTATACCCCCCCCCCCCACCTTCCATTTTCTTCAAAAGTTTTCAACAATTTCCAAAAATTTCTAAGTCAAAAGGTATGGTACATTGTCTGGTGTTTGTAAGTTTTATGCAATGAGGCAGAAGCCTTTGTCATAGGCAAACTGCATGCCATATTTCACTGAAATCCGATAACCCCAATCCAGTATCCCCACCCCCGCCTCTCTTCCATTTTCTTCGAAAGTTTTCAACAATTTCCAAAAATTTCTAAATCAAAAGGTATGGTAAATTGTTTGGTGTTTGGAAGTTTTATGCAATGAGGCAGAAGCCTTTGTCATAGGCAAACTGTATGCCATATTTCACTGAAATCCGATAACCCCAATCCAGTATCCCCACCCCCCCTCCTATTTTCTTCGAAAGTTTTCAACAATTTCTGTCAATGGGTATGGTAAATTGTTTGGTGTTTGGAAGTTTTATGCAATGAGGCAGAAGCCTTTGTCACATGCAAACTGCATGCCATATTTCACTGAAATCCGATAACCCATACCCGAGATACAGACAGACTGAACAGACAAATAATGTCTATTTCCTACAATTTCTAAGTCAAAAAAGGGGGATAACTCTAAAAAGGAGAATGTGAGAAATATCGTTGAATCCTTTTTTTTAAAGCCTATACCATAAGCAGTGTTCATGGCAAATTTCATTGCAATGGAACATTTGATACCCGAGATACAGGCTGAACAGACAAAATTTGGCTCAGACAGACACAATTTCTAAGTGAACAAGTGATAAAAAAAAAATAAAAAAAAAAATAACTAGTGTGGGTATACCTATGACCAACAAACATTATAAAAAATAATAATTTACTTAAGTTATGAATATTCTCGGACGGACTCACACACAGACGCATGGATGGATGGACAGACGCATGGATGCATGTAATCCAGTATACCCCCATTTTCCTCGAAAGTGGGGGTATAATAATCCATAAAATATAAATAAAATTCACGTTAAAAAAACTCTGAAAAGTTAAAAAATTTAGAGTAATTTATATATTTTTTATACTTACCAATGACCCAGACTTAGCTGGTGCAAACTCATTAAATTTAGGGCCAAACCAAATTCCCCCCCCCCCCCCCCCCCCCCCCCCCCAATCCCCAAAATTTGCATCAAAAACCAAAAATTAGAATTCCTGGTAGGTCCTCCATACTTTTACTGTACTGCGCATACACAGTGTGAAGGAGGTCTCGAAATTCCCGTCAAAATGTCATTATTACGACCAGTGCTTGGTAAGTGTTATGTATGCAGTGGGGAGGCAAGAGTTCCCAACTCCTGGGAGGGCCATCCCCATCTGGGTCATTGGTAAGTATAAAAAATATATAAATTACTATAAATTTTTTAACATTTTTATACTGTACCAATGACCCAGACTTAGCTGAATAGTAAACAGGCTGGAGAGACCAGGACATAAAGGAAAATCCAATAGGCTCAATTACATATAACAGAATTATCCCCTCAAGGAGAAAAGGAGAGATAGGATTTATATATATCTTTCTTATTTTTATCAAAAAAGAAAGACACAAAACCATTCCGTAATTGAGCACAAATACATCAATGATCTCTATTAATATCCAGTATAACCCTTTATACTAATTATTTTTAAAGGTAAGCCAATAAATAAAGACAGTCCAGAGAAATGAGACTCTTTATACTCATTAAAAGTGTCCGAGGATTGTATATTAACGCCCGTTTGACACGTAACATATACAAATGCTTCAAACCGAGCTACACTTTAAAAATATTACATGACATGAGTAAACATTAGCTTTACACTTTAAAACCATCCCGGTACCGACTCAGAATTACTGACTCTGGGGGAGGTATTCCCTTGCTTTTCACTATAAAGCAGGTGACCTAAGGGAACACCCTCCCCCCCCCCCCCCCCCTTCCCCTGGGTCAAATACCCCAGAGCGAAGAGGGTAGCAGGACAGAGTCACTGCCAGAACAGAAAGCCTACGTAACTATAGTTGCAACTGTTTAGTGGACGATATTCTGAGCAACAGATAACAGACCTAAACAATGTAGATCTCCAGAAATGGACTCAATATTTCTAAGATAAAAATTAGTGAAAGTGGAAGGCTGAGACCAATATGCAGCCTTCATTAAATCTGTAATAGCAACACTATTAATGTAAGCCCAAGATGTTGATAGAGCTCTTACTTCATGAGCCGAAATCTTGAGAGCAGACTGCTGAGAAGAAGATAACTTTTCATAAGCAGTATGTACAGTTAATTGAATCCATCTAGCAATAGAATGAACCATAATGTAATTTCTATTAGGCATCAAAGACAATAAGAAACGCTTACGTCCCTTTCTAATAAACTCAGACCTACGTTTATAAATACGTATTGCTCTAACAGGACAGAGTCAAGGCCTACGCCCGTCTGAAGACGGAAGGGCCCTAACAACAATAGGTTCCGGATGCTTATTAAGGAGCCTGATTCTTAGCCAAAAATCCAACATTAGTAGTAAAAGTAATAGTATTACCAACACTACGATAGTGAGAATCATCTACCGATAAAGCATGAAGCTCACTAACTCTTCTAGCAGAAGAGAAGGCTAAGAGAAAAGCTTATATGTTAAGAATTTGAAATCCACTGTATCAAGAGGCTCAAACGGTGCTTCTTTTAGCTTAAGAAGAACCCATGCTAAATTCCATTTCGGAATTAATCTAAGAGTTCTAGGTCTATTTATCGAAAAATTTCTAACTAATTTAGATAAAGAGTCGTTAGAACCACTCATTAATGTATCATGGTGAGCGTAGGTATCAGATAACATAGACCTATAACCCTTGATAGTAACAGGCTGCAGTTTGATCTCGTTAAACAAATAGACCAGGAAATTAGCAATGTCAGGAATGGAGGGATCATATAAATCCACCGAGTGATCCCTACACCACTGGCAAAAGACGTTCCACTTTGCAGCATAATTTAGCGAAGAGGAGTTCCTCCTGCAGTTAGAAATTGCGTCCACTGCTCGTCCTGTAAAACGCTTACTGTGCAAGGACCGCACAACGGAAATACGTGAAGGATGAGACCTTGCGGATTGTGGTGAAGCGTGTGCAATTTCCCCTGTGACAGAAGATCCTCCCATGGAGGAAGCTTCCGCGGCATGTCCCACAACAGACACCTGAGTAGATTTATCCATGGTCTATGTGGTGACAGAGATGCTACCAACAGAATCTTGCAGTGGGATTGCTTTATCTTGAGCAATATCTGCTGAATCAGCGGCGCTGGAGGATATGCATATCCTATTATCCCATCCCACGGGATAGATAGAGCGTCTACTACAAACACTCGAGGATCCGGACATGGGGACACGTAAGTCTGCAACTGATTGTTGAGATGCGTCGCAAACAAATCTATCATTGGTCGCTCCCATTGGTAGCAAATCTGATTGAAAACCTGTTTGTTGAGAGTCCATTCCGACGGCAACAGGCAACCCCTTCGTGAAAGGAAGTCTGCTAACACATTCAGATGACCCGGAATATGACGGACCGATAGTAGAACCTGATGTTCCAGTACAAACAGAAGGATTCTTTCCATTAGCTTGAACAATGGAATGGAATGAGTGCCTCCCTGATTCCGAATATACGCCATTACTATCGTATTGTCGGACAAAATTTGAAAGTGTTTGTTCTGAATAACGTCCATCCAATGACGCAACGCAAGCCAAATTGACATCATTTCTTTGATATTTATGTGCTTGCCTAAGAATTGAGGATCCCAAAGACCCTGGCACCTCGAATCCGACGGGCATAGTGTCGCGCCCTATCCTGTTTGACTGGCATCCGTCATGATAGTAAAACTCGGATCCGGCAATTGCAGTGGAACTCCCGGAGTTAACCACTGAATGTCTGCCCAAGTCTGAATCTCTTGATTCACTAGGTCTGACAAGAGGATGTCCGCATCGAGCGAATGAGTCTTCATTTTTCAATTCTGAGTCGGAAAGATTTGGAGAGGACGAGTGCGCAGCCGCCCCACTGGAATGAGATCCACGGCAGCTCCGCACAGACCTATAAGTCTCAAGAATTCTCTCGCTGTAACCTTCTCTGAGTTTAGACAATAGCCAGCATAACAACTGACTAATTTCGTTCTGGTTAATGGCAGACGAACGAGATTGTTGTGCGTCTCAAAGCTCATCCCCAGGTGGGTGAATGACTTGGACGGCACCAGATCCGACTTCTGTTCGTTTACTATAAAACCGAGACATCGGAGCAATAGTAGAAGATTCTGCACATTGTTCTGAAGCGTTAACTCGTTGCTGTACCTCTGAAGAATATCGTCCAGGTAGGCCGACGTTACCGCAGACGAATGAGCTCGGAAGTAAGTCATGACCGAGTTCGTTATCCGAATGAAAGCCCAGGGCACTAGATTCAGACCGAAGCACATTGCACGGAACTGATATACAACCCCTAGGACAGTGAACCAAAGAACGCCGGATGTACCATGATGTGAAAGTATGCATCCTTGAGATCTATGCTCGCAGCATTGTCGTTCACTCGAATGCTCGTTCTGACCGATCGAATGGTCTCCATATAAAATTTTGGAGCCACAATCAGCTTGTTTATCCAGCTTAAATCTATTACTGGACGGAACGAGCCGTCTGGTTTGGGAACCAGGAACAGATTGCTGTAGAAACCTGGAGATTCCTGGTTTTCTACGACCTCTATCGCATTCTTCTGTAAAAGAGACTGCACTTCTGAAAGAAGAGCGTCTCTTTTTAGAATATTCGACGGAAGTTGAGTCCATCTTGGATTTCGAGTTAACGGAGGCTTTCCTTTGAAGGACAGTTTCAGTCCTTCCGCAATTACCCTTCGAACCCAAGGGTCCTCCGTAATCAATACCCAATTTTGTAAATAACTCGACAACCTTCCACCCACAGGAACGCGACAGAGGTCTACACCATCACTTCCTGGACCTGCGAGGCTTGGGGAAGGAGAAACCATGTCCTCCCCGACCCGCACCGTCGACCTAGGGGCGTCTGACCTATTACGGCCAGCGTTACGGCCCCTGCTAGAGTTGCTGCCTTGACGATCTCGAGAATAAGGCCTAGAGGGCACGTACGCACATCTAAAGGAACTTCCCCTGGACGTGCTTGTCCCAGAAGATTCAGGCCTACTTTTTTCTGCTGGTTCCGACTTATTAGAAGCGGACCTAAAAAGCAGAGAGTCTGAAGCTTTCTTAGTTAACTTATCGTAAATAGCAGAAAGCTTGCTGTCAAAGAGAAACTCTCCGGAGACCGGAGCGACTCTAAGAGAGTTTTTCACCTTACTATCCACTCTTGTGGACGTAGCTAGTGTTCCATCACGTCTAACCAACTCCAGATTAGCCACTGAAAGGGCGGAGTTATATGTAGAATAGGCAATAGCCCTTGACAGAACTCTCAGAGATGTTTGTACGTCCTGAAATTCTTGCCCTTCAAGGCGTAACGATAATGCTCTGGTAAGGTGATCTGCGTACGAGAGTGCGTCTAAATTTGCTCTATTCGAAGATATTGCAGTTTCTAAGGTAGAGCTATGAATAGACATAGATGACGGCATGGATAATTCAATGTCTTCAGCCTGGTCGTCTAGACACAGAGGAACTCTCTGAATGCCCTGTCCTGCCATTTCAAATCTATTCCTAGCATTAATGAAAGGCAGATTAAGAGCATTAGCCGATAGGAAGGCTGACTTGACCGATTTACCAGCAAGTTTATTGATAGCGTCATTCAAAAGTTCAAATGTCTGTGAGACATTCCTGGACTGAGACGGAAACTCTGGGACGGTGTCCCTAAACCGATTAAAACATTTGGTGTCCAGTGGTGCTATAAGCCTCCTATCAGGCTGAGCAGCATCCTGGTGCGCTGGAACAACATCAGGAAGAAAATGCCGGATTAACTCGACGGCGATTTTGTGTTGTTCCGAAAGGGAGAACTCCAATTCATCCATATCCCTTTCGCCATCCTGACGGACCTCCTGGATATCTCCGATCCCAATCCAGCTGCGGAACGTACTGACCCAGCATCATCAGATTCGTCCAGCTCTGATAGGTCTTCTGCCGGATGCTGGGATGCTGCTATGATTTGTGCTATCTGCAATAGCAGGTCCGTTAACGAGGCCTGCGGAGCTGCGGTCTTGCGTGATTTAGCCGCAGAAAGCTCCGTGGACGTTGTCTCTTGCATACTTCTCTTATGCAAACGTCCAGATGAAGGTGGCCTCGAATCCTTGGCTACCGGATGGTGTGACCTGGCTGTGGAGGAATCTCTGGAAGGCGACGCCGGCTGGATATCGGCGGTCACGTAGCCAAGGTGCGGTCGAGTGCGCTGACGTGAGGAGGAAGAAGACCTTGATACAGCCTCTCCAGACTGTTTATACACCGGAGCGTCCCGAGGGGTGGACGTAAGCTCAGACTGAGGAACGTTTTGTAAAACAACATCTAGATTGCGATGTTGTTGTACGAGAGAGAGACCTCTCTCGCTCGCAGCCCGTGAGGAGCTGGACGAGCTAGGAACTGAACCCAAAGGCTTCTTCCATCCTAAACCAAGATCCGTCATCACTGGGTGTGCCTGAGGAGCTCGCAACACCCTTAATTCTTTCCTGGACCGCAACGGACGAACCTGGGTGCTGTACCATTTGGTAAATGGAAGCGACACCGGGTGAGCTAGCGGACGTAGATGCCAACGCCGTCGACCCTAGAGGGGGCCTCTTAGGCAATTGCCGTATATCCATGAGCACTTTTGCCGCTAGCTCTTCTCTGGATTGTGACGACGGACGCGCACTGGAAGACGACATCACGGAAACATCACCCAATTCTTGTTCCTCTGAAAAAGACAGTGAAAAACTTGAGTGACCTTGCGGAGAGAGGACCGGCATGTCCTGCTCCCCGCTAACAATATACCGTGACACACGTGTCCAACATTTGTCATCCCAATTGCTACCTATAGAACAAGGCTTAGTGCGGGTACACTGACTACAGAAATCATGAGAATCAGAGGAAGATTTCCTTCCATTACAATTTGAACAATAATCTTTCATTGTAAAAATAATCAATCATAGTACCCGCAATAAACCTTGCAAACAAAGATACATAGTAGAAAAATCCATTATAATAACATGAAAAAACAATTCAAAAAGAAAAAATTTTTTGAAAAAATTTTTTTTTTCAGAAGAGGCCAAGTTCCCAAAGGGAACCCAGAGCCCAAATGGATCCCCAAAAAGCCTAAGTGTGGACAAAAATTTTAAAGCATTCTGAAAAAATTAATGCAACACTTACAGACAATATTAATGTATCTTAATATGAATAATCAAGGTAGAAGACAAGGAATCACTTATCAGAAGTAACCGTTGTCAACATAAACAAACAGTGTAAACAAACCAGAAAACTGACTCCAGGCACTGGTAAACATGGCCCAGTAATCAGTGTCCAATTTAAACACTATCTGATGCTAAACAGAGCCTTCCCCAGAAGAGACTGCAGAGCATCAGATGGTAGATGCAGACCTAAATGCCTAAACACCCCTAGGGTGAGGACGTAAACATGGGGACAGAACAGAAAAAAAATTCTGTTTCCAAGCCAAAACTCCCAAGAAATTTTTAGTAATAAAAATTACAAAAATAAGCCAAAAGCATGGGAGAATGGCAAGGGGGAAATGAAGGAAAGGGAGAGAGGAAACACTGAACAAACAATGGAACATTCATGGCAAGAATGACAACAGCAGGGCTATGCCTCGAAAATAGGCAACATGAATAAATTTTTATAAAAAATTTTTAAGTTACAACCCTGAACATTGGAAACCACTGTTTTTCTCCTCTTCTCATCCTAAATGCACTTCCTATCCACCATTTCTCTCATAATTATGTGTCTGGCATCATTAAAACTGAGATTTACAGCACAAATATCAGTGATGTGACACTGTTTACAGGGCCAAACAAAGAATGACATTTTGGCGGGAATTTCGAGACCTCCTTGACACTGCACATGCGCAGTACAGTAAAAGTATGGAGGACCTATCAGTACATCTAATTTTTGGTTTTTGATGCAAATTTTGAGGATGGGGGGGTGGGGGGGCGGGTGGGGGGGGGGGGGGTGGGGGGGGGCAAAATTTGGTTTGGCCCTGAATTTAATGAGTTTGCACCGGCTAAGTCTGGGTCATTGGTACAGTATAAACATATAAATAAATAAATAACTTAAAGAAATATTGGTAAGGATTCTGAATGATATGCACAGTTTCAGATAGTGGAAAGTGTCAATGACACTGTAGCTTAACTTGACTGTATTGTGTTTGATGAAAAGGATAGTGTTCCAATGATTATGAGAGAATTAAGAAATAAGACAAGAATTGTGATAATTGAGAATATGTTAATTTCTGTTCCCTGTAGGCTATATTTGCAAAAAAATAATTTGAGTGTAGACTGTACTGAGGAATTAAGACCTGGGTTGATGTGGCCTTCACAGTTTACGTATGTCAACCAAAGTTACCAAGTTGCAGTAAATTGATTCCAAAACGAGTCATCCTACTAAGTTATAATGAAATCCCTTCATAAATATAATTATTTATTTATTGGTGTTTAAGGCCAAATACTTTTGCGCAATGGCTAATCATGACCACAACATGGAGATAAATTCAAGGTCAGAAAGTCAGTCAATCGTTTATACCCTATGTTGCCTATTTTAGAGGACTTGCATCCCAAGCATTAGTGGGGCCTATTTTACCAGTGAAAGAGCTGGTTTCCCACAGTAAACAAGCACTGCTTCACTTCCCGGGATTCCCACGGGGACTTCATAAATATACCTTGTAGACTTTGCTAAAGGAATCTAGTTCACATGACGGTTTGGCGGTCATGGTGGGTGACCGATCATGACCAAAACAGGAGAGTCTCCTTTAGATATCATACCAAGTTATCCTACCAAGTTACAATGAAATCCCTTTATAACAACCACAACATGGAGATAAAGTAGACCTGTAGAATGTGCTAAAAGTTTTTGGGTTTCGGGTTCTCGCAGCCGTCACAGTTGACTGATCATGACCAAAAGGGGTTGTGCTCATCTAGACATCAAACGGAATCATCCTCCCAAAGTTACAATGAAATCCCTTCATAATTACGACCTGCAGACTGTGCTAAAGGTTTTGAGCTCTCGCAGCCATCACGGTTGACCGATCACGACCAAAAGGGGACGTTCTCATCTAGACATTATATGAAGTCATCCTAGCATGTTACAATGAAATCCCTTCATAAATACGATGACCTGTAGACTGTGCTAAAGGTTTTCGGGTTTCAGGCTCTCGAAGCCATAACGGTTGTCTGATCGCGACCAAAAGGGGGCGTCCTAACCTAGATATTTTACAGTGTCATCCTACCTCGTCCCTTTGTAAATACGACCTGTAGACTGTGCTCAAGGTTTTTGGGTTTCAGGCTCTCGAAGCCATAACGGTTGTCTGATCGCGACCAAAAGGGGGCGTCCTAACCTAGATATTTTACAGTGTCATCCTACCTCGTTACAATGAAATCCCTTTGTAAATACGACCTGTAGACTGTGCTAAAGGTTTTTGGGTTTCGAGCTCTTGCAGCCATAACGGTTGACCGATCAAAACCAAAAGGCGACATTCTCATCTAGACATGAACTTGAACCTGCATATGAAATTTTGAAATGATCGGACAAGAATGACGGGGTGTAGCAAGTACCAAAGAAAATGTGAACAGACGTCCAGACTCACAGATTTCCGCATGCATGATGGCAATAGCTTATCTTGACTTTGTCAAGTTAAGCTAATAAAATGAAAAAAAATTTGATGGAAAAAAAATTATATAAAATAAATTCCAAAAAAAACCACTTCTCATCCAGCCTAGCCCAGCCCAGCCCAGTCCAGCTCAGCCCAATCCTCCCCACTCTCCCTAACATTCAAGTTTGGAGAGTGATTAAAAAAAATGTGAGAGGTTTGCTGGAACACACAGTTTCAGTAAATGAACCTCCGATTGAAAGGAAGAAATTGAATCAGTCAAACAATTGCATAAAATAAGATTTTTTCAGGGTTGGTTTTGGTAAAGCTAGACAGATTTGATCAACTCTGATACACAGGTGGATGAATACACATGGTACTGGAAGTTTACTTTAGGTTTACCTAATTCCGATCATTTATATTTGATTAATAAAGATCACTTTTGTTGTTTTGTCACAATAACTGATTTTATTATATGCCAGCCTGTGAATTATCGCAAATTATCTAAAAGATATTTCTCGATATCCATCGACTCGATGGATATCGAGGAATATCCCTCAGTAGCTTTCTAAATGATGTCACGCTATGCCACATCACATCGCCTTGAAGGAATGATCAGCTGATCTTTGTTATTCTTTTCAAATGTACGCATTTGGGGTCGGATTGGGCTGAATATTGTGCAATAAAATGTCTCATAGCATATAATAAAAAAGAAAATCTACTCTATTCAAGTCAATATCTGGAATTATCTCATGAGTGTGCACCTGAAAGTTTTATTTTTTCAGGTCCAAACGATGAATTTTTTCAGTAGCTTCCTAAATGACGTTACACGTCGGTGCATGACGTCGCCTTGAACATCACCTTGAAGGAATGATCAGCAGCTTTTTGTTATTGTCTTGAAACTGATTACAGTCAAATTGGACTGAATATTGTGCAGTAAAATGTCACGTAGCATATCATAAAAAGAAAATCTATGCTGTTTTAGTGAATATAGGGAATTATCTCATTCGTGCGGACCTGAAAGTATTATTAAACTTTCAGGTCCACACTCATGAAATATTGTCCGATATTCACTAAAACAGCATAGATATTCTCTACATGTAGTTCATCAGGAGCAAAGTTTACCCGATTAACTGTCTGTTTCATTATTGAGGTTTAATGACACTTTCAACAGCCAGGGTCATATAATTTTGAAAAGTAAAGTGTTATGGGTGAAGGAAGTTGGGGTACTTGGAGGAAACCACAGGGCAATGGTAAGTAATGGTCTGAATCTCCAAATTACTAACCTAGCATGAGCAGGGTTAGAATCAGTTGAAGGCAAGTGTACAGTTGTGTCCTATGCCTTAGTACAGTGCCACCATGCAGGGCCAGGGAGAGGAAATTGGGGCCCCAAGTTTAATTTTGTGATGGCCCCCTTTCGAAAGTGTCAAGATACTGATGCAGATGCCGAAGTTCTTGAAGTGAATAATTCTTGAAGAGATAATACCGGGTCTGGTGCATATGCAGATAGAAAGCGATATGGTTTTGAATCGGTGGGTGTTTTACATAACGAGCTGGCATGGCATAGTCATATTTCGCGAGAGCCATATGCTCGAGAGAAATATGATTACGCCATTCCAACAAATTATGTAAAACACCCACCGATTCAAACACATATCACGTTCTTTGTACATATCACGTTCTTTGTTTATTACACAACCCATGCATTAAAATTCATTTAAATAAACAAATTTTAATTCCGATGTTTAAACCCAAACGTGAAGAGTCTGTTTGTTTTGACTGAAGCTGTACTGATCAAATGGATCAATAAAAAATCAAAACAACCTTTTCGGAACCAGTGTTTGTTGAAACTTGTATCGCTGTTTCTCTTTGGATGGTGCCCATTCATGTCTAACCACTTGGTGGCTATTACTGTTAGTAAAAATATAAGTACAAATTTGTGCAGATTTGCAAAACAGCTGGGAGAAACATTTTTAAAAGAAGTTTGAAGCATGTCAAGATGCATGAAGATTTACCGAAATAAATGAATCGGCCATGGGTTAAAGTGCTGGTTGGAAATAATTGGGTTATTTAAAAATATTATCTCCTTTTTGGTTAACTAATTTTTTGTGAACCAACTTAATTTTGCTTTGGACGTTTTCATTTTCACACTATGTGACAGACTGTCAATAATTGTATAACGAAATTTGGAAACTTTTCGAAGCGCAACTAATTATTTATTTATTTATTTATTTATTGGTGCTTAAGGTCACATATTTCTGCACAATGGCTAATCATGACCGCGACAGTTTTATGGGTGGAGGAAGCCGGAGTACCCGGAGAGAACCACTGAGCAACGGCGAGCAACTGTCAGCTCCCCAACATACTGACTGCACACAAGCAGGGTTAGCATTGGTTGAAGGCAGGTGCACCATCGACGTGCAGTACGCCTTAGTACACAACGCCACCACGCCCCCACGTGGGCAATGGGGGTGAAGCGTCTTGCCGAAGGACACAACGCGGTTGCCGCAGGTGGGATAGCATAACTAATGACTCGATGGGAAAGGAACTAGTATGAACGGTGCTGGGAAAAAAGTTCCGGCTTGTACATCACTCATTGAATACAGAATCATTTATGTCGTAGCGGTTACTCCGTTAAATACAAGGGTTTAAAGTTGAATGGATGTGTAATAAGTATACATAAAACAGTCTATTAACCCTTCACTCAAAGAAACTGTCGAAACTGGCCATCACTATTCACAAAAATTGCCATTCGATTTTCATTATTTTTTTCATTTCTTTGCATCAAAAACATAACATATGACCCCTCATTGGAACAGGCTCAATGAGGTGTCATAAGCCAAGGGGGTTTTTTTTACAAACAAAAAAAAAAACCCTGGATATTCAATAATTTTGTTTGCAAGTGCTGTTTGCTTTTCATGTTAAGTAAAGATTTAACAGATTGAGCATCTCCACGGGGCATTCCCATTCCTTCTTTACATGAATGGACTAGTATTCCAATAGGTTGGGCAACTTATCTTGCTGATTTTCGCCCGGGGAATGGGGGCTCAGGCTTGGCACAGGAGTTAGAACTTTGGGGACCCAAACCTGACCAAAGAATCCTGGACTCCTGGGCCAACCCTAGGTCCCCAGAAGTTCTGGGCCCCAGGGTTACTACCCTGGACCCCCACCCTCTTTATGGCCCTGCGACCATGCTCCCACCTGAGCATTTGGGATGAATTATCTTGTATGATGACAAAAGGTGTATGACATGGGTCAGGATTTAACATGTCATTATAACAGAAAAATGCATTTGACTTAATCCTTTGAACTTGAAAGGCTTCTTTTCCTGTCCGGTGTCACATATTGATTGGTCTTCCCCCAGTAATGAACAGACTCTACCTGCTGATGGACCTGAACTGGCATGGAATATATCACCAGGGCCAAAGGGATAATATTTTCTGTGGCCATATAAGGTATTTTAATTATTGCTGCACTATACTACAGTGGAGCCCTCTTAATTGGATATCTCTTAATTGTATATCCCTGTTAACTGAATATAATTTTCAAACACAAAACCATTTACCATACCTTCAGTACAAATTTGATCTGTTAACTGCATATGGGTGGTAGATTAAACTCCTGTTAGGCCATACAAAGTTGATTGTCTGTTTCTCAGGCCATTTTTTCCAAAAAAGCGTGCGGGCGGGCGTTTTTTTTTTTTTCTTTTTATTTTCTCCCCGAGAGGTTGTTTGTGGTAATTTGACCCCCACCCAAACGCCTGGTGGACCATGCAAAATTTCGCAAATATATTGGTTATTCACCACAGGGGTGTTGGGTCGTAAATGAAGTGGGGTTTGAATGTTTGTTTTTTCAGTGAAACATGAAAATTATAACACAGGACGAAAGTCACGAAACGCCTCGTGGGTGAAACGTCTCGGGTTGAAACGTCTCTGGGACAAATCAAATGTCGAACTGCCAACTTTCAGAGATTTATTTGACCAAAAAAAAAAATCCTTTCACAACCTGCCTAATAAAATCGTGAATCGCAATTTTTCCCCATTATATTCAAAATTATCACAACCCATTTGAACGGGCAGTTCATCCATAAATCATATTTTTTTGAAATCTGAAAATGAAATACAAAACGAATGTTTGCGTGTTTTTATTAACCAATTCGACCGCACATACCTGCCTATATGCGATTTATTTTCAACTATGACTGTTACTTTTATATCAAGCAACGGTTACTATTAGTTATCCAATTATCCTGCATCTCAAATGCATTTATTTAAATTAACTGGGAAACTCGTAACGGTTTCAAATAACAGTACACAAATTCCCAATGACGGCCATTTACAATACAAATGTTACTAAAAATAAATGCCAGGAGACTGTGTTCCATTCAACATAGCACCTGACTTTGCAGACTTTCTGAGGGTTGGTGCGAATCAAACGTGGTGCGAATCGACCATTCCCCTTTGTGACTGTTTGTTGTCAGACTGAAATACACCTTCCTTCTTGCTGTCATTATGACTTACCTTTTACAGAATGAAACACTTTCTGTCGTGAATATTGCTAGAACCCACCCACTTCATTGAGGTATGATGTAGAAAAAGCTTGAAGTGTGTTAATTTAAAATTTGCGAACGCATCGATATCGATTTACCGAAATGAGCACAATATCTCAAATTTTTTGAAGATTTTTTTTTGTGTCATAAAAGGGTTGCATGCGCACCAAAAATGACCATGCGTGCGGGCCTGAGAAACAGAGGTTCTTTTTTGATGGCCTTAATTGCATATAAATTTTTTATAATATGTCAAAATGAAAGTGTCAATGACACTGTAGCTCAACTTGTCAAGACATGTACATGTATAGTATGTGACACAGCAATGACAAACATCTAGGTAATGACCTGATAACAAATGTATATATAAAATATTGTAACGGTCTGTACATAAATACTGGCCGTAGCCTGTAACAAATGTATAGGTAAAGTATTGTAAAGGTGGGTGACAGTCAGATGCTAAATAGAAAAGAAATCTTCGAGTCCCAGAGTGGGTCTGACTGAACCCCAAAACATTTGTTCTCATAGCACAGTGATAACAAAGGTACCCCAAAACACGCATTCCTGTCCCAAGGTGAAAACAAAGGTACCCAAGAAGTTTCGTGAAGATCAGTTCATAAATACGAGCTGTATAGAAGTTGTGACAAAATACTGATTGTACCTAATTTCGGTACAAAATGGCCACTGGTAGCCATCTTGAATTTTGGACCGCACTCAGAAACACTCGTTCTCATCCCAAGGTGATAACAAAGGTACCCAAAAGTTTTGTGAAGATCGGTTGATAAAAATAACCTCTAGCCCGAGCCGTATTGACATGTGCACTTACAGTGTATAAGCAGCACTAAAGAAATCAAAATTCATCTAATTTGCATAATTTCTGCACGAGAAAAAAACCTGTACTATATGTGATGTATTCCATTTTACTAAACATTCATACAAAAATTTATTCAAATTAGACCTTTCATACAGAAGTTCTGTACAAAAGACTGATTGCACTAATTTTGGTACACAATGGTTGCTGGTGGCCATCTTGAAATTTGGACCACACCCAAAAACACTCGTTCTCATCCCACGGTGATAACGAAGGTACCCAAGACGTTTCGTAAAGATCAGTTCATAAATACGACCTCAAGCCTGGGCCGTATTGAAGTTGGGTACAAAAAACTGATTAGACCTAATTTCGGTACGAAATGGCCACTGGCAACCATCTTGAATTTTGGACTGCACTCAGAAACACTCGTTCTCATCCCAAGGTGATAACAGAAATACCCAAGAAGTTTCGTGAAGAACGGTTGATAAATACAGCCTCTAGCCCGAGCCATATTGACATGTGCACTTACTGTGTGTAAGTAGCACTGAAAAAATCAAAGTTCATCTAATTTGCATAATTTCTGCATGAGAAAAAAACCCGTATTATATGTGATGTATCCCATGGTACTAAACATTCACACAAAAAATTATTCAAGTCAGCACTTTCATATGGAAGTTCTGTGCAAAAATCTGATTGCACCTAATTTTGTACAAAATGGCTGCCATTGGCCATCTTGAATTTCGGACGGCACCCAAAAACACTTGTTCTCGTCCCACGGTGATACCAAAGGTACCCAAGAAGTTTCGTAAAGATCGGTTTATAAATACGGACTCTAGCCCGAGCCGTATTGGCATTTGCACTTACAGTGCTGAAAGTAACACTAAATGCATCAAAGTTAGTCTAATTTGCATAATTTACATACGAGAAACAAACCTGTATTATATGTGACGTATCCCATGGTACTAAACATTCATACAAAAAATTATTCAAATCAGCGCTTTCATTTGGAAGTTCTGTACAAAAAACAGATTTCTGCATCGTCGGTACAAAATGGCGGCTGGCAGCCAACTTGAATTTCGGATTGGACCCAAAAACACTTGTTCTCGTCCCACAGTCATAACAAAGGTACCCAAGAAGTTTCGTACAGATCGGTTCATAAATACGGCCTCTAGCCCGAGCCGTATTGAATTGTTGACGGACAGACGGATGACGGACAACTGGCCATGGCATAAGCTCAAATTTGGCTTCGCCAAAGTTGAGCTAAAAATTAGTATGTGACACAGCAATGACAAACATCTAGGTAATGACCTGATAACAAATGTATATATAAAATATTGTAACGGTCTGTACATAAATACTGGCCGTAGCCTGTAACAAATGTATAGGTAAAGTATTGTAAAGGTGGGTGACAGTCAGATGCTAAATAGAAGAGAAATCTTTGAGTTGCAGAGTGGGTCTGACTGAACCCCAAAATATTTGTTCTCATAGCACAGTGATAACAAAGGTACCCCAAAACACGCATTCCTGTCCCAAGGTGAAAACAAAGGTACCCAAGAAGTTTCGTGAAGATCAGTTCATAAATACGAGCTGTATAGAAGTTGTGACAAAATACTGATTGTACCTAATTTCGGTACAAAATGGCCACTGGTAGCCATCTTGAATTTTGGACCGCACTCAGAAACACTCGTTCTCATCCCAAGGTGATAACAAAGGTACCCAAAAGTTTTGTGAAGATCGGTTGATAAAAATAACCTCTAGCCCGAGCCGTATTGACATGTGCACTTACAGTGTATAAGCAGCACTAAAGAAATAAAAATTCATCTAATTTGCATAATTTCTGCACGAGAAAAAAACCTGTACTATATGTGATGTATTCCATTTTACTAAATATTCATACAAAAATTTATTCAAATTAGACCTTTCATACAGAAGTTCTGTACAAAAGACTGATTGCACTAATTTTGGTACACAATGGTTGCTGGTGGCCATCTTGAAATTTGGACCACACCCAAAAACACTCGTTCTCATCCCACGGTGATAACGAAGGTACCCAAGACGTTTCGTAAAGATCAGTTCATAAATACGACCTCAAGCCTGGGCCGTATTGAAGTTGTGTACAAAAAACTGATTAGACCTAATTTCGGTACGAAATGGCCACTGGCAACCATCTTGAATTTTGGACTGCACTCAGAAACACTCGTTCTCATCCCAAGGTGATAACAGAAATACCCAAGAAGTTTCGTGAAGAACGGTTGATAAATACAGCCTCTAGCCCGAGCCATATTGACATGTGCACTTACTGTGTGTAAGTAGCACTGAAAAAATCAAAGTTCATCTAATTTGCATAATTTCTGCATGAGAAAAAAACCCGTATTATATGTGATGTATCCCATGGTACTAAACATTCACACAAAAAATTATTCAAGTCAGCACTTTCATATGGAAGTTCTGTGCAAAAATCTGATTGCACCTAATTTTGTACAAAATGGCTGCCATTGGCCATCTTGAATTTCGGACGGCACCCAAAAACACTTGTTCTCGTCCCACGGTGATACCAAAGGTACCCAAGAAGTTTCGTAAAGATCGGTTTATAAATACGGACTCTAGCCCGAGCCGTATTGGCATTTGCACTTACAGTGCTGAAAGTAACACTAAATACATCAAAGTTAGTCTAATTTGCATAATTTACATACGAGAAACAAACCTGTATTATATGTGACGTATCCCATGGTACTAAACATTCATACAAAAAATTATTCAAATCAGCGCTTTCATTTGGAAGTTCTGTACAAAAAACAGATTTCTGCATCGTCGGTACAAAATGGCGGCTGGCAGCCAACTTGAATTTCGGATTGGACCCCAAAACACTTGTTCTCGTCCCACAGTCATAACAAAGGTACCCAAGAAGTTTCGTACAGATCGGTTCATAAATACGGCCTCTAGCCCGAGCCGTATTGAATTGTTGACGGACAGACGGATGACGGACAACTGGCCATGGCATAAGCTCAAATTTGGCTTCGCCAAAGTTGAGCTAAAAATTACTGTGACACGCACCAAATTCCCCTTATTTATCGACCCTTTTGGCCTCACTACATCCAATACAAGCTTTTATTCTATTATATTTTGTTTGACAGAGCTCTATGAGCTCTGTCAAACAAGATATAATAGAATAAATGCTCAGTTTACCTCCAGAACACAGGAAACTGACTAAATCCCTGTTAATTGTTTAATCCTGTTAATTGAATAATTTTCACTGGCAAAATGGATATTCAATTAAAAGGATTCTACTGTATTGCTCAATATATATAAGCAGTTCATCTTTCACACATCTGCAGTAATTCAAGGGTTGGGTTAGGTGATATATGCAACTACTTTTCTGTCCTCCTACTGAATATATATTTTGTAAACTGCAAAATTGAGACTTGAGGCCCCCATATCATGAGAATTTGCCTCCTAATCATGAGGTTGGGAGATGGCATCAAAATCGGGAGCCTCCCACCAAAATCATAAGACTTAACATGTCTGCCTGAAACATTCGTATTCATCAATGTCAGGTAACAATGTATCTGCTTGCATATTTTGTTTGTTTAAACTGTGGTATACAATGAAAAGATCGAGACGAGATAATCTCATCGGTGATTGTTAATGTATATACATGCATCTGCCACTGCCAAACTAGAGATGCTCGACATTGAAACTAAGTACTATACATACCAATGTTTGCCGAGTGATTTTCATGAACAGATTTATTTATTTACTGATTGATGTTTAATCCTTAAGGGCCTGGACAAGGATCTTGAATTCCCACCATTCCACAATCTCAATATGTCTAATGGCTTTGCAGTGATTTCTAATTAACAGGCAGCCAAGACTGGACTGGAAACCACTGCCCAGGTAATTTGTTTATTGTCAGCCAGACCTACACATGATGGCATGTTAAGGTCACCTGTTCTGAGGTTGAAAAGTCAGAAATAGGTCTTTAAAGCTTAAGGACACATATTTCTGCACAATGGCTAACCGTGACCACAAAATGGATATAAAGTCAAGTCTAGCCAATTGTTTATACCCATCTTGCTCATTTTAGAGAACTTCCACTGCAGACATTGCATCGCCTGAGTGCTAGAATGTCCTATGTCCCATAGGGGACATAGGACATTCTAGCACTCGGGCGACGATTGGTTACCAGGTCTTATTTTACCAGTAAAGCAGAGCATTTTCACCACTGTAAACTTCACCTCCCAGGGTCCCCAGAACACAGAAATAGATACACCACTTGTTTCTGTACCCTTGGAGTTTAACCCCCTGCACTCTGATGTCAAAATACCAGCACTTTAAGTCGCCATTTTTCCCATAATGCAACTAGGAATTTAACCAATTCAATCTGGTTTGACAGAGCTCACTGAGCTCTGTCAAAAAAGATTGAATTTGTTAAATTTCTAGTTGCATTATGGGAAATATTGGAAAGTGGAAATGCAGATATTTAGACATCAGTGTGCAGGGGTTAATCATTTGGATGGTTTGTGATTATGAGGTTGAGAAGTGGCAAAAATTACACCTGCGTGTGGGAGGCGAAGACTCAAACACAACCTTTACAATGGCTTGATGAATGGACGACAGGCAAAGATTGATCATTATTGCTCACCTTGACTTTCAGACAGGTGAGCAAAAAATGAAACAATCAGATACACACTTAAATGGATAATATATAGGCTAAACTTAATCATTCATTTTCTTTCATGTAATGTGGATGAGATTAAATGTATAGCATAATCACAAAAAAAGGATGAAATGTTTTAATATTGATGATAAAAGTGAGTAAGAGGGCTTGAAATAACAACCACCATCTATTAATTTATTTATTGGTGTTTAAGGTCAGTTTCAACATTTTTCGCTATTTTGTATGATGGCAACATAGAAAGGAAGTGGAGTTTAGGAAATTGTTTATCTGTAGGATTCCCACTTTAGAGGAAAACTCTCCCCGCCCCCCCCAGGCATTAGTTCCAGGTCCTATTTTACCAGTAAAGCAGAACTAACTTGTTCACCACAGTAAATGAGAATTGCTCCACTTCCCGGGTTCCCACGGGGAAACAACAACAATCCTGACTGTAAAGTACAAATGTGATAATTTGAAGCAACAACTTGGAAAACAAGAGGCCCCACGTGGCCTTAATCGCTCACCTGACAAAGTGACTCTAAGAAGTATTTTAGGTCACCTTCACCATGTCATGCCTCATCAACATTAACTGGTTGAGTGATAGATTTTGTTTGAAGTTCAACATTTGTTACCTAAAATTAGTTTTATTTAAAATCGTTACTGTGTGGCCAATCTCCAATGATTTTTAATAAAGCAAATTTATCTCTGCAGACAAACTGGTTTAGCATGAAGCACAAACAAGGAATGTGAAGAGATAGCCTTGGACATCTCTCCCCAACTGTGGATATCTTCCATGTGCTACATGTATATATTTGCATGCAAGAAAACAAAAATTTTCACAAATTTTCCAAAATATTAGTTTTTTTTATCATCATTGGAACAAGCTCAAACAGCTTATTCCAATAGGGGTATGGGAAGATCAGGTATATTTTTGAGACAGAAATGTGAATATATAAATAATGGTGTTTTTTTGTGAATGATGCTGGAGAATTTTGCGTAAAGATATGGTAAATGGTTTGTTCTAGATACAGAATGAAGCAAAAGTATTTAAATTTGATTAGGCAAGTTGTTCCTATAATGCATTTAAAAATTGAAGTAACTGTTTTTTTGCTGACAAACTTTTAGATGTGTGTGTCTGTGTTTGTGTGTGTGTGTGTGTGTTTGTGTGTGTGTGTGTGGGGGGGGGGGGGGGGTAAGAGTGTTCTTGCAAACAAAATTTCTGAATAAATGGAAAATTTTATTTTTTGTGTGAAAGACATAGTGCGTGAATGTTGATTGGAACAAGCTTAGAGAGCTCATTTTAATGTGAAGTCATAAAGCTGTGTTTTACGTACGAAATTCTGGAATAACTAAAAAAATTGCTTTTTTGACTCAAAAAGCATGGTGTGCGACCTCTCATTGGAATGAGCTCAAAAAGCTCATTCCAATGGGGTATTTACAAGCGATAAGTACATGTATGTTTAAGAGACAAAAATTAAAATTTGAATAGCGATTTTTGCGAAGAATGCTGACAAGTTTTGGCAGTTATGCTGGTAAAAAGGTAAGATATGCAAAGTGGTTGTTTTTTAGAGGCGACATTTAATTAAGGGGAAGTAACCCTTGATTACTGAGGTAACTTCTAAAAGTACTGAAATTTCATGAAGCAATGTGAATAACAGACAACAGTTGCCTAAAAATTTCATGAATAACTAAAATTTTTATTCCTTTGTCTCGACAACATGGCATATGACCTTTGTTGCAATGAGCTGAATGCATGTGTTCCAATGAGGGGGTCATAAAATTTGAACGGAGATTTGTGTGAATAATGCATTAGTACTGCTAGATTTGGGTAAACGGTTCACCCTGGATACCACCCCTTCTATAGTAGATCTTTTCTGCAAATTTTGTCTAAGATTCTATCAACTTTACAAATAAATACGTTCATGAATCACAATCAGATCCACCCCACAATGTTGCATACCAAATATCAAAAGATTCTGCCTGCTGGATCTGGAGAAGAAGATTTTTTAAGAAATATGCCTGAAATGCACTAAGTTAAAATTTGGGCTCCTATACGGAGCTCAATTATAAACCCAGGGGGCCGATTTGAACAAACTTGAATCAGATCCACCCCACAATGTTGCATACCAAATATCAAAAGATTCTGCCTGCTGGATTTGGAGAAGAAGATTTTTTAAGAAATTTGCCTAAATGCACTAAGTTCGAAATCGGGCTCCTATACTGAGCCCAAATATGAACCCAGGGGGCCGATTTGAATGGATCTGGTGTTGCATACCAAATATCAAAAGATTTTGCCTGCTGGATCTGAAGAAGATGATTTTTTAAGAAATTTGCCTGAAATGCACTAAGTTCGAATTCAAGCTTCTATAGTAAGCTCAAATATGAATCTAGGGAGCCGATTTAAACAAATTTGCATCAGATCCATCCCACAATGTTGCATACCAAATATCAAAAGATTCTGCTTGCTGGATCTGGAGAAGAAAATTTTTTAAGAAATTTGCCTGAAATGCACTAAGTTCGAATTCGAGCTTCTATAGTGAGCCCAAATATGAATCTAGGAAGCCGATTTGAACAAACTTGAATCAGATCCACCCCACAATGTTGCATACCAAATATCAAAAGATTCTGCCTGCTGGATCTGGAGAAGAAGATTTTTTAATAAATTTGCTTGAAATGCACTAAGTTCAAATTTGGGCTCCTATACTGAGCCCAAATATAAACCCAGGGGGCCGATTTGAACAAACTTGAATCAGATCCACCCTGCAATGTTGCTTACCAAATATGAAAAGATTCTGCCTGCTGGATCTGGAAAAGAAGATTTTTTAAGAAATTTGCATGAAATGCACTAAGTTCAAATTCGAGCTTCTATAGTGAGCCCAAATATGAATCTAGGAAGCCGATTTGAACCAACTTGAATCAGATCCACCCCACAATGTTGCATACCAAATATCAAAAGATTCTGCCTACTGGATCTGGAGAAGAAGATTTTTTAAGAAATTTGCCTAAATGCACTAAGTTCGAAATCGGGCTCCTATACTGAGCCCAAATATGAACCCAGGGGGCCGATTTGAACAAACTTGAATCAGATCCACCCTGCAATGTTGCATACCAAATATCAAAAGATTCTGCCTGCTGGATCTGGAGAAGAAGATTTTTCAAGAAATTTGCCTGAAATGCACTAAGTTTGAAATCGGGCTCCTATACTGAGCCCAAATATTAACCCAGGGGGCCGATTTGAACAATCTTGAATCAGATCCACCCCACAATGTTGCTTACCAAATATGAAAAGATTCTGCCTGCTGGATCTGGAGAAGAAGATTTTTTAAGAAATTTGCCTGAAATGCACTAAGTTCGAATTCGGGCTTCTATAGTAAGCCCAAATATGTATCCAGGGGGCCGATTTGAACAAACTTGAATCAGATCTACCCCGCAACGTTGCATACCAAATATCAAAAGATTCTGCCTGCTGGATCTGGAGAAGAAGATTTTTGAAGAAATTTGCCTGAAATGCACTAAATTCGAATTCGAGCTCCTATAGTGAGCCCAAATATGAATCTAGGGAGCCGATTTGAACAAACTTGAATCAGATCCACCCTACAATGTTGCATACCAAATATCAAAAGATTCTGCCTGCTGGATCTGGAGAAGAAGATTTTCAAAGAAATTTGCCTGAAATGCAGTAAGTTCAAATTTGGGCTCCTATACTGAGCCCAAATATAAACCCAGAGGGCCGATTTGAACAAACTTGAATCAGATCCACCCCACAATGTTGCATACCAAATATCAAAAGATTCTGCCTGCTGGATCTGGAGAAGAAGATTTTTTAAGAAATTTGCCTGAAATGCACTAAGTTCGAAATCGGGCTCCTATACTGAGCCCAAATATGAACCCAGGGGGACGATTTGAACAAACTTGAATCAGATCCACTCTACAATGTTGCATACCAAATATCAAAAGATTCTGCCTGCTGGATTTGGAGAAGAAGATTTTATAATGTTTTTCCCATTGCCTACAGTGTTAAAAAGTGCTGACTCAGCACTTTTTCAAAGTCCCGAAACTGTACCCTATGATAAAACCGATGGCAATTTTTTTTTACCAATCCTTTCTGTTGGTCCTAAGGAAGCTGCACACCAAATAAAAATTCTCAGTGCCGTGCAGTTTTGGAGATATGGGCGTTTTAAATTTTTTCTATTTTTAGCTCCTGCGGTTCCCACGGGGCTGCGGGAAAATTTTTTTTTGCATAAATCAAGTACTCATGACCCAATAAGCCCTCACATAAAATTTGGTTCAAATCAGCCTCTCGGTTTGGAAAATAGAAATTTTGGGCGGGGCAAAAAATTTTGCCCCTCTCATAACAACGCCAAGTATAGCCCCACAAACTTCTCTTGAACAAATCTGAGTCTACACCTCAAAAGGAAGCTGCACACCAAATATCAAGTCTCTGCTACTGCTGGTTCATGAGAAGAAGATTTACAAAGATTTTGGTGCCCCTTGGGGGCGTGGCACCACCCAGGAGGAGGGGCAACTTCATTTGAACAAATCTGAATTGGCATTAGGTAGTAAACATTTAGCCAACATTTGAATAAAATTGGGCTAGTTGTTTAGGAGGAGAAGTCGATAATGTAAAGTTAACGCCGGACGGACGACGACGGACGCCGGACGCCGGACAGAAAGTGATTAGTAAAGCTCCCCTTGAGCTTCGCTCAGGTGAGCTAAAAAACTAGGTCAACAAGCTAAAAAATTCCTGAGAAAATGTAAAATTACTAACTTGCAAGGAATTATAATAAACATTATCATGCCTAAACATCCCTATATAACTTTCAGAGAGGTAAAACGAGCATACACACAAAGTTAAGTACCACTAAAAGTAGGCATAAGTTGGGGTACATGTACCTGTATCATCATTAGGCCTGATGATGATACAGGTATCCCAACCCATGCCTACTTTTAGCGCTACCAACGTTATGTGGACATTGACACTGCCAAACAAGAGATGTTCATCAGAGATTGCTGGCATCTACAATGAGGGCATGGGCAGAGCATTGAAGGTGTAAAAAAATCCCTGGGTTATCTTCTGAATGTCCATCCTGGTTAGATGACAACTGAGAGATCAAGGTAACTTGAGCATGTAATCAAGAGGATCAACATTTAGCATCCACAGACTGACCAAGAAATGTTTTTTGAGAAGTGCCAGTAGCAAAATATTTTTCTGATCCAATGCCAAACTGGACCAGAGCAGACCTGAGCAAAAACATAATAAATCAAAACCCTTGCCCTGGGAATGGTGACTTCAATGAGGAGCATTCAGAACAAGCCTCAATATAAGCAACCTGTCATTTGCAAAATGGGATCCCCACAGGGTGAATTTGCGGATGCTATCCCATACAGTGGACCAATTTATCCTTTAGGTACATCTTTCTGTTTTGGATTGAGACCTTGATTCAGACTGAGGTTCACAGAGGGTAAATTTTGTGATGGAAGTGTATGCACAGATGGCAGAAGGACTGAGAAGGGACATGATTTGTCGTGTCTTCTTTGACTAGTAATTTCAGCAGCAGGAACAAACTGAAAGCCTGTTTGACATCCCTCCTCAGAAGAGTAGAAGTGTCTCAAGATAATATTGTTCTAGTTTGCAAAAGCACTCAACAGACTGCATGATGGAAAGTTAGCACAAGTAACATCAGTCAGTTGTAGTGTGAAGGAGCCAAGTTCAAGCTGAAAGATCACTGGACTGGTTGGGGACACTCAGATCGATGACTGATCAAAGTTGGCCATACCTCTTCAGAACCAAGAAAATTTTCAAGTAAACCCCTGTTTCATGTAAATTACATTAAGCAGGACACAGGTGAACAAAAATGTACCCCCCAAAAAAACCCAATTAGATACTCACTATATCTCTTGCATGCATAACTAGAATATGTAATGTATCTCTCTTGTACTCTAATGACAGCTTCACCTGACCATGAATTTTGTTGTCATAATGTACTCGGGGTGGTGTGGGTTCTAAAACAAAAAGAAAATACAAAGATTTAACCCTTTACCTAACGTGAAAAGCAGACGACACTTGCAAAAATAATTCTTGAATAACTAATTTTTTTCATTTTTTGTCTCAAAAACATAGGTTATGACCCCTCGTTGGAACGAGCTCGTCGAGCTCGTTCCAACGAGGGGTCATAACCTATGTTTTTGAGACAAAAAATGAAAAAAATAATGAAAATTAATTGGCGATTTTTGAGAATAGCGCTGGCCGGTTTTGGCCGTTACGTTGGGTAAAGGGTTAAACAAAAGGCAGAACAGAAATTAGGGCAACCTGAATTAAAGTATGCTATTTTCAGGCAACCGTTTTTACCAAACAACCAGTTTTTTCTTATTTTTGCAAAAAGGGAAAGGTAGTGAAATACTATTAAGTTTACCAGTGTCACGGCAAAAGATGTGAAAAGCAACCTAGAAAACTGTTACTTATTTCATTATTTTTTTTTATTACGTTAATGCAATGAT
The DNA here is from genome assembly GCA_031216915.1 of Pictodentalium vernedei. Lineage (NCBI taxonomy): Eukaryota > Metazoa > Mollusca > Scaphopoda > Dentaliida > Dentaliidae > Pictodentalium > Pictodentalium vernedei. Next base: position 122,218,354 of record CM062289.1, on the reverse strand, counting down.
AAGCTGTAATACACAGCTCAAAAGGGCTCTAAGAGCTGTCTCAAAGAGTGGAAGACCTCCCAACTTTAAATTGCCAAGATCAGAGAACACCAAGTTTTTTCATTATTATAAAGAAACTCAAAATCGTCCATGAGTTCCCAAATAAATATAGGTTATTACCACAATGTGGATTTACGAGATGGTGTATTGAAGTCAAGACTTATCCCTGGGTATATATCAACAAGTCCGTTAGGACGAGTCCATATATGACCCAGAAGCAAGGTTGAGACTTCAATACACCATCTCGGAAACCCACTTGGTTGTAATAACCAATTAATCTTACAATATTCCTCACTTTCTTGACTTGTTCGCATATTTTTTGACAATCTTTCAGCGTCTATGAGTTGATTGTTTATGAATGAAAATCAAGACGTCGTGGTATTGCGTTTTTGTGCTATGCATGATGTAATCCCCATTCATTATTCTACTTGTTCTATAGCCACTGAAGTTTATAGCAATGCTTCAGCTTTGTGTTTCTTTGGTTTATTTTTAACCCTTTACCCAACGTAACGGCCATAACCGGCCAGAGCTATTATCAAAAACCGCCAATTAATTTTCATTATATTTTCATTTTTTGTCTCAAAAACATAGGTTATGACCCCTCTTTGGAACGAGCTCACCGAGCTGGTTCCAATGAGGGGTCATAACCTATGTTTTTGAGACAAAAAATGAAAAATGAAAGTGTCAATGACACTATAGCTCAACTTGTCAAGACATGTACATGTATAGTAATTGACACAGCAATGACACTTAGTTAAAATTTTGGTTCCCATAAGGAACCAAATTATTAACTCAAAGACTTGATTTGAACAAATTTGAATTAGTCCCTATAAGGATGATGAATACCAAATATCAAAGGATTCTGAAAGGTGGATCTGAAGAAGATTTTTAAATGATATTCTTGGAATTCAGGTTTGAATGGGGAACCTAAATATCAACCCACGGACTTAATTTAAAAAACTTAAATCTGAGCCTTGAAGGATGGTGTATGCCATATATGAAAAGATTCCTACCAGTGGATCTGAAGAAGAATATTTTTGGAGAATATACCTCATATTTCACAAAGTTAAAATTTGGGCACCAAAAGGGAGCTCTCATACAACCCACACACCTTCTTTGAACAAACTTAAACCTGACCACCATAAGGATGTTGTACTTCAAATATGTGGAGATTCTGACTGCTGGATAAGAAGAAGATTTTTAAAGAATTTTTCTCATATTGTACTAAGTTAAAATTTGGGCTCCCATTAGAAGTCCATATAAGAACTTAGGGACTCAATTTGAAAAAACTTGTATTTAACCTGCATAAAGATATGTATATCAAATATCAAAAGATTATGACTGGTAGATTTAAAGAAGATTTTTTTTTATGTTTGAGAAGTGCCTATTCAGTATTTTTTCATTACCCCCCCCCCCCCCCCCCCTCCCATATGGAAGCCCACAACACTAACAATCAAGATTTTTTGAACCCGATCAATTCTACTGATCCTAAGGATGTTGTATACCAAATAACAATTACTTGTTCCATGCAGTTTGAGAAATATGGTCATTTGAGTTTTTTTAATTTTTGGATCCTGGAGTTCCCATAGGGATGTGAACAAATTTCTTCAGACATAAATCAAGTACATGACCCCTAACACTACTGCATACCAATTTGGTGTGAATTGGTCCACCGATTCAGAAAACAGAAATTTTGGGCAGAGCCCAAAATATTGCCACTACTTGCACAAAACCAAATATTGTCCCTACTTGCATTAGCGAAATATTGCATAAGAAAGTTTCTTTGAACAAACTTGCATCTTGAGAAAAAGAAGCTGCACACAAAATTTAAAAGCACTGTGACTGGTGGTTTATGAAAAGAAGATTTTTGATGAATTTCAGGTTTTTCGGACATTGCCTTCAGACCATTATGCTCAGCTACTTCTAATGAACAAATTTGGAAGGTTAGACCTAAAAAAGTTAAAAATCTGTTTCACAGGCCCTCCTGAATGGTCATTTTGGCTGCCGCATGCTCTCTTTTTATAACAATGCAAACTTAAAAAAATAAGAATAAAATGGTTTATGTCTGATATTTTACCCAAGTTAATAAAATTGATAAAGGCTTCTTGCACTCAGGGGACAAAATCCACCACCACCCATGCTATTCTGTAGATTATGAGGCCTACAACATAAAACAAACCAAGAACATGAACTTTTGATGGCAAAGAAATAATTACATAAATAAAAATAGAATAAAAAACCGCCTGCCCACATGCAGTTTTACAAAAAGTGGCCGGAGAAATGGAAGATCTATTTTGTGTGGCCTTATCTCCCAAAAATAGGTTTGGTTGGGTTTGGTCCAGCGGTTCGGATGAAGAAGACTGACATGCAAAGTTAATGGACTACAAACAACAGACACCAAGTGATGGCAATAGCTCACCCTGACTTTCAGTCTGGTGAGATAATAAAATTTGAATGGTGATTTTCATGAATAGTGCTTACCACTGTGTTAACCCTTTACCTAACATGAAAAGCAGACAACACTTGCAAAAAAAAATTCTTGAATAACTCATTTTTTTCTCTCAAAAACACAGGTTATGGCTCCTTGTTGGAATGCGCGCGTTCCAACAAGGGGTCATAACCTATGTTTTTGAGACAAAACATGAAACAAGAGTCCCAATGGGGCCTGAAGCACTCATCTTGAACAGAACACAATATAAACAGAGTCCAAGAATGAGTCTACATTAAGCAATCTATCTCCATCGGATACACTGTCAATCCTTGAGTCCCTCAGGAGAGACAAAAATAATCCAGGCATCATTCCTTTTCTTCAGTTGATCATAATGTAAAATGTTGAGCTCCCCTATGAAGCCCCTTGATACAACCTATGTGGATTCATCTTAGTTACACACCTCAAGAGGGTACTGAATACAAAATTTTTAATTCTTCAGCAATATGGCCAATTCCGGTTCCTATAGGGAGCCCAAATATTAACCCAGGCTCTCAATTTGAACACAGTTGAATCTGACTTCCTTAGAGATGTTGTATACCAAATATGAAAGCATTCTGACTGTTGGATTTGAAGAACAGAAATTTAAAAGAAATGTCTTCATATTGCACTAAGTTAAAATTTGGGCTACTATAGCGAGCCCAAATATTAACCTATGAATCCAATTTGAACAAACTTGAATCTGCACTCAAGGCCAAATATTTCTGACCATTCTGCTAGTGATTTTATAACACCAACTTCAAGTGCAAGCGGTCCTTTCATTTTTTAATTTGTCACCTGCGTTCATGTCACCAACATGTACAGCTGCAGCAATGCATTTACCACTGAGAGAGGTGAACTATTCATTATGTCAATACTAGTAGCCTAATTCCACAAGCCATCACTTCCCAGCAACAGTTTGAAATTAATAACTGTTCTGTAACCATAAGTAATTATTACTGTCAACCAAGTGCTTCCAATCAAAGCTCCCAATATTTTTAACTTTGATGGTAAATCCTCGAATGCTTTCTGACTCAGACTGAAACAACATCACAAGGTGAACTCTAAACTTTGAACAGGGAAACCAGCCGGCGCATTTTGTTTTCAGACTGTCACAAACATTTAAATAATGATGAACCGATAATCAGAATCGGCAATCAGAACCGGCTGGTTATGTGGCAACCGACAGTTAAAAACCGGCAGTTTCCGGTTATTCTATATATAACACTGACTATTAAAAATCCCTTTGATATCTGGCCATTTCAATAAAGTTTCCCCATTAAAATGTGTGTAGGGCACAGCAGAAAATTTAGGGATTTGCAGAGCAGAGATATTACAGAATTTACCAACTGCAATCGTTATGAGATCGCCACCATTTCCCGATGATTGTCGAGTTCATGTAAACATTCAAGAAACACATCAAGGGAGGTAACAAGTTGAAAAAAGAACAATGAATAATACATTCTGACAAACGTGTAAACCATGCGTCATACGACTTCACAACATACATTAACATCAAAATTATTATTCATTTAAGACACAAAGTATGTGTGCTCAGTATATTCCTGGTTAATACAGCCAAGTGTATTATATCTTTACACAAAACCGTATTAACACTATTTACTGGAATAAAACACAATCTTCATGAGAACAATATCGTGTGATTGTATCGTTAATAACAATCTTTTCCCCACACCCCAACCAAAATGCAAATATTATTTTGGCTAATATTACCCAGTACTAAATATGCATACTCTGAGAACTTATGTGGTATTAAGCTTTCGTAATTGATGATTTATCAACAAAATTCTGTAGCATAACAGGCACCAACATATTTTCTTCAGTGTCCTACTTCAACCATCGGAATCGGCAGAGAAATAACCAGTTGATAGCAAGTTTTGATAACTGGTTCATCACTACATTTAAACATGATAAATGTTGTCGGTACAAACAGAAATATATTTTGTTATTGCTGATAAAATGACTGAAATGTTTAGAACAAGAACTGGACTTTCGTCCGGTGCATACCCCCACATGGTGTATCGCCTGGTGTGGGCATACCTATGACCAACAAATATCATTTATGAATATTCTCGTACGGACTGACGGATGGATGCACAAATGGACAGACGCAATCCAGTATACCCCCTCCCCCTTCCATTTTCTTCGAAAGTTTTCAACAATTTCCAACAATTTCTAAGTCAAAAGGTATGGTAAATTCTTTGGTGTTTGGAGGTTTTATGCAATGAGGCAAAAGCCTTTGTCATAAGCAAACTGCATGCCATATTTCACTGAAATCCGATGGCCCAAATCCAGTATGCCCCACCCCTCCCATTTTCTTCGAAAGTATTCAACAATTTCCAAGTCAAAAGGTACAGTAAATTGTTTGGCATTTGGAAGTTTATGCAATGAGGCAGAAGCCTTTGTCATGGGCAAACTGCATGCCATATTTCATCAAAATCCGATAACCCATACATTTGATACAGGCTGAACAGACAAATAATGTCTATTTCCTACAATTTTTAAGTCAAAAAAGGGGAATAACTCTAAAAAGGAGAATGTGAGAAATATCGTTGAATCCTTTTTTTAAAGCCTATACCATAAGCAGTGCTCATGGCAAATTTCATTGCAATAGAACATTCGATACCCGAGATACAGGCTGAACAGATAAAATTTGGCTCAGACGGACACAATTTCTAAGTGAACAAGTAAAAAAAAAAAAAAAATAATAAAAAAAAATAACTAGTGTGGGCATACCTATGACCAACAAATATTATAAAAAATAATAATTTACTTAAGTTATGAACATTTTCGGACGGACTCACACATGGACACACAGATGGACGGACGGATGGACAGATGGATGCACGGACGGATGGACGTACAGATGCACGGATGTATGTAATCCAGTATACCCCCATTTTCTTCGAAAGTGGGGGTATAACTATTTGTATAGTGGCAGCATAAAATTTATTTCGTGATTTGGTTTGGAACTCCCAAACAATGTCATGAAGACTATTTTTAGATTTAAATTGTTGTCTTCAACAAGGTGTTGTTTTATAGTTGGGAGATGAAAAACTATCCCTGTTTTCAGCCGAATTATATTAGAATGGTGATAACTATGTTGTATTTGATTGTTTGGGGCTGTACACGATGGTTTCATTGTCGCAAATATCCATTTTAAACAAGCTATTAATTGAAAATAAAATATGTTTTCATTTTTGGAATTCACTAAAAACAAACCCAACGAGGGTTCTTAAGCTGAGTCTGAATAGTACTGGCTGCTTTTGACCATTACATTGGATAAAGAGTTGATATAGATGACATTTACACTAAGGCTGTACAGTGCACAGGTTTAGTTATTCAGTCAGAAAGGATTTTTTTTTATAACCAGAAAGTGTGACTAACCCTGTGCAGTGCACAGGGTTAGTCACACTTTCTGGTTATAAAAAATTGGTGACTACCATATCACATGCTACATGAAAATATATAATGACTAAGGCTGTAAAAAATGCTTTGGGTAAGTTAGTTACATGTCGTTACATAGGGTGCTGGATTCAAGGAACTATTGGAAATACTTACACTGGATTGTGGAAATTTTTTAAAGTCAATTCCAAAAAAGAAAACATATTCTATTTTCAATTAATAGTGTGTTTTTACCGGCTCCGCAAACGCGCCACCGACAAAACTCAATTTGCGACAGTAAAACCATCGTTTACGATCCCAAATAATCAAATACAACATAGTCATTCCCTAATTACCAGCCCTAGTACCTATTTATTCTATATTTCATCCACTCCAAAACCCGTATTTGTGTTTTATTTAGTGATGGAACAGACAGAAGTGAAGAGATGAAGAGAGCAAAAAAGATGGTAAATAGTGTGTAAAGAACTAGCAAATGCTAACTTGAACAAATATGCTAATTAATTTGATCAAATGAATGTTTCAAAATTATTCACAATTGTGTAAAAATTCTAAAATCTTGAGAAATACAAATTATATGTTGGCATTACACCTTTTTCATCTTGCTGCTAATGAATGTTTTATTCATACACAATCTTCAAAGGCGTGGACAAAGAGCTGTTCTGAATGCTGAAAGACACCTTCAAAGGGTTGGATAATGAGCTGCTATGAATGCTGAAAAACACCTTCAAAGGGTTGGACAAAGGGGCTGATCTGAGCACTGATAAACACATTCAAACAGTTGAACAATGGTCAACTCTGAATGCTGATAAACACCGTGAAAGGGTTGGACAATGGGCTGCTCAGAGTGTTGATAAACACCTTCAAAGGGTGGGACAATGGGCTGCTCTGAGCGCTGATGAACACCCTCAAAATTTGGACAATAGGCTACTCTGAATGCAGATACACACCCTCAAAGGGTGGACAATGGGCTATTCTGATCACTGATAAACATCTTCAAAGGGTTGGATGGATCTGAATGATGATAAACACCCTCAAAGGGTTGGACAATGGGCTTCTCAGAGCAATGATAAACACTTTTGAAGGGTTGGGCAATGGGCTATACTGAATGCCGATCAACACCCTCATTGGGATGGACATGGACTACTCTGAACATTCGTAAACACCCTCCTAGGGTTGGACAATTGGCTGCTCTGAATGCAGACAAGCACCCTCAAAAGGTTGGACAAGGGGCAACTCTGAATGCTGATAAACACCCTCAAAGCTTTGGACAATGGGCTGCTCTGAGGGCTGATAAGCACTCTCAAAAGGTTGGACAATGGACAACTGTGAATGCTGATAAACACCCTCAAAGGGTTGGACAATGGGCTAAGGGTTCCTGCGGGCAAGGGCAGATAAAATTCAAGACTATTCAATGCAATGTCTTAACATTTTTCAGTGTTTTTCAAGGCAGCCACACAGACAAATTCAAGGCTTTTTAAGGCCCCCACCTTCATGAACATCATTATCATATTACCATAAACTCAATTAGGCATATTACACCAAATTAGGAGATTTCCACTTTCAAAAAATTACTTCTCCAAATGCCAAATTCCTCTCACAACCCATTTTATGAAATCCTTAATTAAAATTTCTTTTCCAAATTATCACATCTTAGGCCACACAAAGCAGATCTTCTGTTTCTCAGGCCATTATTTGTAAACTTGCATGCAGGCGAGCAGTTTTTTATTTTATTTTTTATTTCTGTAATTATTTCTTTGTCATCAAAAGTTCATGTTATTGTTTTATATTGTAGGCCTCATAATCTACGGTATAGCATGGTGGTGGTGTATTTCGTCCCTTGAGAGCAAGAAGGCTTTGCAATGCTAAGGCATTGCAAAGCCTTCTTGCACTCAAGGGACAAATTTAAAATATCAGACGAAAACCATTTTAATTTTTATTTTATTTAAGTTTACATTGGCTATAAAAAGAGAGCATGCAGCAGCCCAAAGGACCATGTGGGAAGGCCTGAGAAACATATTTTTAATTTTTTTAGGCCTTACCACATTTTATTTGAATCAATATTTCATCTGTAAATAATACTTTTATTTTTATCTTCGGATTCAAAAGAGTTTTGAAGGATTTCAAGAGTTTATTTGAAAAAGAAAAAAATGTTCACCCAACTGATCTGTAGGTGTGTGTGTGTGGGGAGGGGGGAGGGGGGGTGCAGTGGGAAAAATCAGCTGGGTAAACATTTTAAGTGCTTAAACTCAATCAAAACTCATTTTAAAGAGAAAAGAAAAATCACTCAACAGACCCCACCCATCACTCTAAATCATTTAAAACTCATTTAAAATCAAAAACAATCTTTCCTCATTTGCCCCCCCCCCCCCCCCTCCCCCAAACAAAACATCAGGGCCTCATGCGGCCTGGTGGCGCCCATTTGAGGAAACATTCATCTTATCCACCCACATATATATCTTACACAGTCGGGCATACTCCCCTGAATAAAATTCCATACAGGAGTCATAGTAATGCTAAAAAGCAAATATCAAAAGAATCTGTTTGGTGGATCTGAAAAAGAATTTTGAAAAGATTCTTTGAAGAATTTTCCTCATATTACAAAAAGTTAAAATTCAGGCTCCCGTAGGGAGCCCAATTATGAACACAGGACTTGATTTGATATGGAATATGCAAACCAAATTTGGTTCAATTCGATCCAATGAGATGTCGATAATTTAGAGTTAATGGCAGATGCCTGACAGATGGATAATCATCAGCACAACTCCTCTCAAGCTTCGTTCAGGTGAACTAAAAAAGGTAAAAATTAGTTCAAAGTCAAACAAGACCAAGACAGCATTCTTAAAGGATAATGATGGAGTAAGAGCGGCAAGTAAATACATTTGCTTAAATGCTCTTAAATACCCAGGGATTTATGAGAAAATTTGTGAAAGTTAAAAAATTTATAGTAATTTATATATTTTTTATACTTACCAATGACCCAGACATAGCTGGTGCTAACTCTTAAAATATAGGGCCAAACACAAATTTTGCCCCCCAATCCCCAAAATTTGCATCTAAAACTAAAGAAAACATGTCCTGAAAGGCCCTCCACACTTCGCCCCTACTGCGCATGCGCAGTGTCAAGGACGTTCCGAAATTGGCGCCATTTATCATTCTAATAACCAGTGCCTGGTAAGCGCTATGTACTCAGCGGGGAGGCAAGAGTTCCCAACTCCTGGGAGGGCCATCCCCGTCTGGGTCATTGGTAAGTATAAAAAATATATAAATTACTATAAATTTTTTAACATTTTTATACTGTACCAATGACCCAGACATAGCTGAATAGTAAAAAGGCTGGAGGGCCAAGGACATAGAGCAAAATGGAATACGCTCAATAAAATAAAATAGAGTCATCCCCTGTAGGGAAAAGAAGTAATAGGCCTTACATGTATCTTTCTTATTTATGATAAATTAGAAAGATACAACACCTTCCAAAAATTGAGCTTCATACATCCATGTACTCTATTAATATCCAATAATCCTTATACTAATAATTTTTAAAGTAAGCCAATAATAAAGTAAGTCTAGAGAATAGAGACTCTTATACTCCTAAAAGTGTGTGAGAATTGCATAATCATGTCCGTTGACATATGCAATATTCAAAAGCTATACTTTAAAAACTAAGACTTGAATGAATTTTATAACTTAAACTTCTCACTAAACAACCATCCCAATAACAGCTCAGAATTACTAACTCCGGAGGAGGTATCCCCTTGTTTTCATAGTAAAAAACAGGTGACCCAAGGGAACACCCTCCCCCCCCCCCCCCTTTTTCTTGCCCTGGGTCAAATAGCCCAGAGCGAAGAGGGCAGCCGAACGGAGACACTGCCGAAACAGACAGACTACCTAGCTATAGTAGCAACTGTTAAGTGAATGACATTCTGAGCAGTAGAGAATAGACCTAACAATAGAGGCCTCCAGAAATGGACTCGATATTTCTGAGATAAAATTCATGAATGGATGGCTGAGCGCAATGAGCAGCCTTCAAAAATCTATAATAGCAACACTATTAATGTATGCCCAAGAAGTAGAAGAACTCTTACTTCATGAGCCGAAATCTTAAGCACAACTGCTAAGCCAATGATATACCATAAGCAGTACGCTAGTTAATAGAATCCATTAACAATAAAATGGAGCGTAACGTCCTTCTACTAGACATCAAAGACAGAAGAAGCTTACGCCCTTGTAATAAACAGATATCTGTTTATAAATACATAAACTGTACCCGGAAAGAGTAAAGGCCTATGCCCATACGAAGACGGAAGGACCTTAAAATAATAGGTTCCGGATAATAGGAGCCTAACTCTTATGCAACAATCCAACCTAAATAGTAACGGAAGTATTGATTCCGAAACTATGAAAGTGAAAATCATCCATCGATAGTGCATGAAACTCACTGACTCTACAGTAAAAGAGAAACCAACAGAATTACTGTCTAAAAGGTCAGAATTTGAAAACTACTGTTTCCAGAGGCTCAAATGATTACTTAGCTAAATAAGAACCGAAGTTAAAATCCGTATAGGAATTTAATCTAAAGATTCTAAGTCTATTTATCAAAAAGTTACTAACTGACTTAGATAAAGAGACAAAAGACTCAAATGTAAACTATCGTAGAGTGCATAGGTATGAGGTAACATAAACCTATAACCTAAATAACAACAGGCTGCAGTAGATCTTGTGAAACAAGTATACTAAAAAATAGCAATGAGTAGTATGGAGGGATCAACCATATGAACATAATGATCCCTACACCACGACGGAAGAGCCTCCACTTTAGTCGCATAGAATAGCGAAGAAGAGGATCTCCTATAGTAAGAAATCGCGTCCAAAGCTCGTCCAGTACAGTGCTTACAATGCAATACGGACCACACAACGGAATACATGAAGGTTGCGACCTTGCTGGTTGTGATAAAGATGACACGATTTACCCAGTGAAAAAAGATCCTCACATAGAGGAAGATTTCACGTTAAGATCCACAGTAGACAAGAGAGTAAATTACTCATGATCTCTGTGAAGATAGAAATGCTATCAACAGAAATGTATTGTGGTTGTTTATCTTAGCAATACCTGCTAAAACAACAGCGCCGGAGGATACGCGTATCCTATCATTCCGTCCTATAGATCAATAGAGCGTTAACAGTATTAGCTCAGAGATCTGGACAAGCCAACACATACGTCTGCAATTGATTAGCAAGCTGTGTCATAAATAAAACATCATTGGGCGCTCCCATAGATAGCAAATCTGATTAAATACTTGTTTGTTGAGAGTCCATTCTGACAGCAACAAGCGACCCGTAAGAGAACGGGAGTGCGATAAAACAATCAGACGACCCAGAATATGACGGACCAAAACTGAACTTGGTGTAGTATAACCAACAGACGGATTCTTTCCATTAAATTGAATAACGGAAACGAAAGAGTGCCTCCCTGGTTCCGGAGATACGCCACTACTGTCGAATTAAAGGACAGGAATTTGGGCATGCGTTTCTGAATAATGTTCATGCAATGACATAAAGCAAGCCTAAAAAACATTATTCCGCGGAAGTTAAACTCATAGATAAAAGACTGCGGAACCCAAAGACCCTGGCACTTCGAATCCGTAGGGATCAGTATATATCCCAATCTGTTTGACTGGCAACCGTCATAACAGCCACACTCGGGTCCGGCAACTGCGGCGGCACTCTCTGAGTCAACCACCGAATGTTTGCCCCAGTCTGAATCTCTTGTAACACTAGATAGACAAGAGAATGTATAAATCAAGCAATTCATGGATTGCCGGAAAGTTGCCGTCGAAGAGAAGCTCCTCCGAGAACGAAGCGACTCTGAGAGAGTTCTTAACCTACTATCCACGCGTGGATGTAGCTAGGGCTGCATCACGTCTAACCAACTCCAATCAGCCACTGAAGGGCGGAGTTATACGTGAACAAACTACTGCCCTCAAAAGAAATTACATTGAGAATAATATCCCGTAAATCTTTTCTTGAAGACGTAATGATAACGCCTCAGTAAGGCGGATTACGTATAATAAAGCGTCTAAGTTAAGTCTACTATACATAATGTCGTTCCCAACATTGAAATTGGAAAAGACATAAACGGCGAAAAGAATATATGCAGTCTTTAATCACACCGTCTAGACGCATATGAACTCTCGGTATGCCCTGCTCTGCCAAAATAAACTATATGTAAAAAAGATAAAATGGCAGAAATGAGCCACGCGGACAAGAAACTAAACTATCATGCTTAGTAGCAGGCTTGTATATATATATAAAAATATAGCGTCGAAAAATAAAACACATGTTGTAATGACAATATTGGACTGCGTCGGTAAGTCAGGGACAAAGTCCCTGTACCGATCGAAAAATCCGAGTCCAATGACGCTATAAGTCTCTTATCCAAGATCGCAGCAATGAAGTCCGAAAAATAATCACTGGAAGAAATGCCAGAAGATATGAAAGGCATCTTCCGATACTACTAAAGGGAAAACTCGAAATCTTTCGAATCCCTTTCGCCATCCTGTCGGACCCTATAAAGCGTTCGGTCGTCCGTAGCTTGATGCAACCGCGGACCGCACCGACCCAGCGCCGTCGGATAATTCCTGATTCGACCGAGAAACCGTCAATTGCTGGGATGCTGCGAAACAACTGTGCTAACTCGGATAGCACGTCCGTCACTGAGGCCTGAGGAGCAGCGGTCTTACGATGCATTGCCGCAGGAAGCTCCGAGATCGTTACCCCGTGCATACTACCAATATGCGAGCGAACGGAGTGTATAGGCCTCGTGTCCCTTGGCTACCGGATGGCGCGACCTATTCGCTGTGGAATCACTGAATGCCGAAACTGATCGGATACTCGAGGTCACGTAGCCAATGTGCGGTCGTGTGCCCTGCTGTGAGGATGAGGAAGCATTAAAGACAGTCTCTCGGACTGTCAATATAACGGAGCGTCCCGAGCAACGGACATATGCTCCGAATGTAAAATATCTGAACCACAATATGCGGTCCCCTATGTTGTTGGCTTCCTCCGATCTGTCCTCAATCTGCCGTCACTGGGTGAGTACTAAAGTAATTAAAGTGCTCGCATCACCCAAATCTCCTTCCTAGACCGCAACGGACAAACCCGGCAGCCGAACCATTCGATGAATGTACGCTACACCGGGTGAGCTAGCGAATGTCACTCCGTAAGCGATAGACATATTCCATGAGCACTTATTGCCGCTAACTCTTCATTAACTAAGACGACAGAGGCACACTTTTGAAAGACATCTCCATAACTCTTCGAACAAGAAACCAGAAATGCTTGGATAGCAAGCATAAAATAATAATATATATAGCGTCGTTCAATAATTCGAAAGTTTGTGTGACATTATTGGACTATGTCGGAACTGAGGGACGATGTCCCTGAACCGAACCAAAAATTTCTAAGTCCACCGACGCTATCAGTTTCTTATCCGGCATCGCAGCATATGTTATTCCGAAAGGGAAAGCTTGAAATCCACCGAATCCCTTTCGGTATCCCATCGGACCGGATTAAACTTTCGGACGTCCGTACCCGCTTCCGCGGAGCGTCCCGACCCAGCATCGTCGGATAAAATATATGCGACAGATTCAGTTGATGCTGGGATGCTGCGATAAACTGTGCTATTAAGGAAAGCACGTCCGTTCCCGAGGCCTGTGCAGTAGCGGACTTACGATGCATTGCCGCTGGAAGCTCCGTGTACGTTGACTCCCGCACACTTCCTATGCGAACGTCCGGAGTCTGCAGGCCTCGAGTCCCCGGCTATCGACCCAGCGCTGTCGGATAATTCTCGATCCGACACCGTTTCTGTCGGCTGCTGGGATGCTGCGATAAGCTGTGCTATGTGCACAAGAATGTCCGGCGTCGAGACCTGCGGAGGCGCAGTCTATCGCTGCTTCGCCGAGGGCAGCTCCGCATCAGATGGCTCCCGCATACTTTTCCTATGCGAACGTCCGGAGTCCATCGGTCTCGAATCCCTGGCTGCCGGATGGTGTGACCTGGTCGCCGAAGAATCCTTGATCGGCGAAGCTGGTAATATATCGGCGGTCACGCAGCCAAGGTGCGGTCGTGTGCGCTGACGAGAAGAGGAAGCCTTAGCAGTCTCAGCGGACTGCCTATACAACGGAGCGTCCCGAGCGACGGACGTATGCTCCGCTAACTACACATTTGTACCACAACATCTGGGGCCAGATGTTGTTGAACGAGAGAGGGGCCTCTCTCGCTTGCTGTCCGGATGGACCGGAACGAGCTATGAACCGGACTAAAAGGCTTCCTCCGTTCTCCCTCCGATCCGCCGTCACTGGGTGTGCATTAAGTTAATTTTATAGTGCTCGCATCACCCCAAAATTCCTTCTAGACCGCAACGGACGAACCCGGCTGCCGAACCATTCGGTGAATGGACGCTACACCGGGCGAGCTAGCGGACGTCAAAGGCCGTCGAACCTACTAGGGTCCTCTTAGGCAATTGGCGTATTACATGAGCACTTTTCCGCTAGCCCTTCATTAATTGTGACGACGGAGGCACACTGTTGGAAGACATCACAGATACATCACCCTAATCTTGATCGTCTGAAATAGAAATTGATAAAGTAGAGTGACCCTGCGGGGAAAGGACCGGAGTGTCCAAATCCCCAACAACATACCGTGACATACGCTTCCCATATTGTCATCGAAATCATACGATACAGAACAGGAGTTAATGCGAGTACACTGACCACATATAGAATGATAATAAGGTCAGAGGAAGACTTCCTCTTAAAGCAATTGATCAATATCCTCTCAATGTGAAAAGAAAACAAGTCCTGGTACTCGCACTAACCCCTGGCAATCAAAATACATAATAATAATATGATCCATTAATATAGAAAAAATAATTGAAATCAAAATATTTTGAAAAAATATTTTTTCAGAACAGCCCAAGTTTCTGAAAAGTAACGTTGAGCCCCAATGGATCCCAAGCCTAAGTGTGGACAAAAATTTTAAAAATATTTTAAACAATTTATTCAACACTTACGAACAATAATAATGTATCTAGTTATGATTAAAATAACATAAAGATATTATTATTTAGAAATCCCCCCCTCACACAGAGGGCTGTTGTAAATGTAAACAATGAGTGTAAAAACACTAAAATAAGACTCCAGGCACCCAGGCCCGAAATCAGTTACCAAAAATACACCATCTGATGCAAAACAGAGACTTCCAGGGAAGAAACTGCAGAACATCAGATGGTAGATGCAGAACACAACGCCTAACCACCCGTAGGTGAAGACGTAAACATGGGGAAAGAACAGAATTCATTCTGTTATTCAGCTAAACTCCCAAGAAATTTTAGTAATAATAATTACAGAAATTATGCCAAAAGCATGGGAGAATAGCAAGGGGGAACTTAAAGGACAGGGAGAGAGGAAAAACACTTGAAAAAACAGTGTAACTAAATAATCAGAATGACAACAAAATGGCTGCTGCCTTGAAAGTTAAAAAATTTATAGTAATTTATATATTTTTTATACTTACCAATGACCCAGACATAGCTGGTGCTAACTCTTAAAATATAGGGCCAAACACAAATTTTGCCCCCCAATCCCCAAAATTTGCATCTAAAACTAAAGAAAACATGTCCAGAAAGGCCCTCCACACCTCGCCCCCACTGCGCATGCGCAGTGTCAAGGACGTTCCGAAATTGGCGCCATTTATCATTCTAATAACCAGTGCCTGGTAAGCGCTATGTACTCAGCGGGGAGGCAAGAGTTCCCAACTCCTGGGAGGGCCATCCCCGTCTGGGTCATTGGTAAGTATAAAAAATATATAAATTACTATAAATTTTTTAACATTTTTATACTGTACCAATGACCCAGACATAGCTGAATAGTAAAAAGGCTGGAGGGCCAAGGACATAGAGCAAAATGGAATACGCTCAATAAAATAAAATAGAGTCATCCCCTGTAGGGAAAAGAAGTAATAGGCCTTACATGTATCTTTCTTATTTATGATAAATTAGAAAGATACAACACCTTCCAAAAATTGAGCTTCATACATCCATGTACTCTATTAATATCCAATAATCCTTATACTAATAATTTTTAAAGTAAGCCAATAATAAAGTAAGTCTAGAGAATAGAGACTCTTATACTCCTAAAAGTGTGTGAGAATTGCATAATCATGTCCGTTGACATATGCAATATTCAAAAGCTATACTTTAAAAACTAAGACTTGAATGAATTTTATAAACTTAAACTTCTCACTAAACAACCATCCCAATAACAGCTCAGAATTACTAACTCCGGAGGAGGTATCCCCTTGTTTTCATAGTAAAAACAGGTGACCCAAGGGAACACCCTCCCCCCCCCTTTTTCTTGCCCTGGGTCAAATAGCCCAGAGCGAAGAGGGCAGCCGAACGGAGACACTGCCAAAACAGACAGCCTACCTAGCTATAGTAGCAACTGTTAAGTGAATGACATTCTGAGCAGTAGATAATAGACCTAACAATAGAGGCCTCCAGAAATGGACTCGATATTTCTGAGATAAAATTCATGAATGGATGGCTGAGCGCAATGAGCAGCCTTCAAAAATCTATAATAGCAACACTATTAATGTAAGCCCAAGAAGTAGAAGAACTCTTACTTCAAGAGCCGAAATCTTAAGCACAACTGCTAAGCCAATGATATACCATAAGCAGTACGCTAGTTAATAGAATCGATTAACAATAAAATGGAGCGTAACGTCCTTCTAGACATCAAAGACAGAAGAAGCTTACGCCCTTGTAATAAACAGATATCTGTTTATAAATACATAAACTGTATCCGGAAAGAGTAAAGGCCTATGCCCATACGAAGACGGAAGGACCTTAAAATAATAGGTTCCGGATAAAAGGAGCCTAACTCTTATGCAACAATCCAACCTAAATAGTAACGGAAGTATTGATTCCGAAACTATGAAAGTGAAAATCATCCATCGATAGTGCATGAAACTCACTGACTCTACAGTAAAAGAGAAACCAACAGAATTACTGTCTAAAAGGTCAGAATTTGAAAACTACTGTTTCCAGAGGCTCAAATGATTACTTAGCTAAATAAGAACCGAAGTTAAAATCCGTATAGGAATTTAATCTAAAGATTCTAAGTCTATTTATCAAAAAGTTACTAACTGACTTAGATAAAGAGACAAAAGACTCAATTGTAAACTATCGTAGAGTGCATAGGTATGAGGTAACATAAACCTATAACCTAAATAACAACAGGCTGCAGTAGATCTTGTGAAACAAGTATACTAAAAACTAGCAATGCGTAGTATGGAGGGATCAACCATATGAACATAATGATCCCTACACCACGACGGAAGAGCCTCCACTTTAGTCGCATAGAATAGCGAAGAAGAGGATCTCCTATAGTAAGAAATCGCGTCCAAAGCTCGTCCAGTACAGTGCTAACAATGCAATACGGACCACACAACGGAATACATGAAGGTTGCGACCTTGCTGGTTGTGATAAAGATGACACGATTTACCCAGTGAAAAAAGATCCTCACATAGAGGAAGATTTCACGTTAAGATCCACAGTAGACAAGAGAGTAAATTACTCATGATCTCTGTGAAGATAGAGATGCTATCAACAGAAATGTATTGTGGTTGTTTATCCTAGCAATACCTGCTAAAACAACAGCGCCGGAGGATACGCGTATCCTATCATTGCGTCCTATAGATCAATAGAGCGTTAACAGTATTAGCTCAGAGATCTGGACAAGCCAACACATACGTCTGCAATAGATTAGCAAGCTGTGTCATAATAAAACATCATTGGGCGCTCCCTTAGATAGCAAATCTGATTGAATACTTGTTTGTTGAGAGTCCATTCTGACAGCAACAAGCGACCCGTAAGAGAACGGGAGTGCGATAAAACAATCAGACGACCCCGAATATGACGGACCAAAACTGAACTTGGTGTACAATAACCAACAGACGGATTCTTTCCATTAAATTGAATAACGGAAACGAAAGAGTGCCTCCCTGGTTCCGGAGATACGCCACTACTGTCGAATTAAAGGACAGGAATTTGGGCATGCATTTCTGAATAATGTTCATGCAATGACATAAAGCAAGCCTAAAAAACATTATTCCGCGGAAGTTAAACTGATAGCTAAAAGACTGCGGAACCCAAAGACCCTGGCACTACGAATCCGTAGGGATCAGTATATATCCCAATCTGTTTGACTGGCAACCGTCATAACAGCCACACTAGGGTCCGGCAACTGCGGCGGCACTCTCTGAGTCAACCACCGAATGTTTGCCCCAGTCTGAATCTCTTGTAACACTAGATAGACAAGAGAATGAATAAACCAAGCAATTCATGGATTGCCGGAAAGTTGCCGTCGAAGAGAAGCTCCTCCGAGAACGAAGCGACTCTGAGAGAGTTCTTAACCTACTATCCACGCGTGGATGTAGCTAGGGCTGCATCACGTCTAACCAACTCCAATCAGCCACTGAAGGGCGGAGTTATACGTGAACAAAATACTGCCCTCAAAAGAAATTACATTGAGAATAATATCCCGTAAATCTTTTCTTGAAGACGTAATGATAACGCCTCAGTAAGGCGGATTACGCATAATAAAGCGTCTAAGTTAAGTCTACTATACATAATGTCGTTCCCAATATTGAAATTGGAAAAGACATAAACGGCGAAAAAGAATATATGCAGTCTTTAATCACACCGTCTAGACGCATATGAACTCTCGGTATGCCCTGCTCTGCCAAAATAAACTATATGTAAAAAAGATAAAATGGCAGAAATGAGCCACGCGGACAAGAAACTAAACTATCCTGCTTAGTAGCAGGCTTGTATATATATATATATATATATAGCGTCGAAAAATAAAACACATGTTGTAATGACAATATTGGACTGCGTCGGTAAGTCAGGGACAAAGTCCCTGTACCGATCGAAAAATCCGAGTCCAATGACGCTATAAGTCTCTTATCCAAGATCGCAGCAATGAAGTCCGAAAAATAATCACTGGAAGAAATGCCAGAAGATATGAAAGGCATCTTCCGATACTACTAAAGGGAAAACTCGAAATCTATCGAATCCCTTTCGCCATCCTGTCGGACCCTATAAAGCGTTCGGTCGTCCGTAGCTTGATGCAACCGCGGACCGCACCGACCCAGCGCCGTCGGATAATTCCTGATTCGACCGAGAAACCGTCAATTGCTGGGATGCTGCGAAACAACTGTGCTAACTCGGATAGCACGTCCGTCACCGAGGCCTGAGGAGCAGCGGTCTTACGATGCATTGCCGCAGGAAGCTCCGAGATCGTTACCCCGTGCATACTTCCAATATGCGAGCGAACGGAGTGTATAGGCCTCGTGTCCCTTGGCTACCGGATGGCGCGACCTATTCGCTGTGGAATCACTGAATGCCGAAACTGATCGGATACTCGAGGTCACGTAGCCAATGTGCGGTCGTGTGCCCTGCTGTGAGGATGAGGAAGCATTAAAGACAGTCTCTCGGACTGTCAATACAAGAGGCCCCAGGGGGCCTGAGGGCGCTCACCTGACATGGTAGCCTAAATAGCAACCCAGAGGATTGATTTCCACAAGTTGCATCTGCTCCTCCTAAGAAAAGCTGAAACCAAATATCCAAATATTCTGACCAGTGGATCTAAAAAAAGATTTTTAAAGAATATTCCTCATACTGAACTAAGTCATAATTCGGGCTCCCACAGGAAGCCCATATATGAACCCAGGGACTTGGCTTTAACAAACCTGAATCTCACACCCCTAAGGATTCTGCACACCAAATATCAAAACATTCCGACTGCTGGATCTGAAGAAGAAGATTTTTAAAGAAAATTCCTCATTTTGAACCAAGTTACAATTCGAGCTCCCACAATCAGCCCAAATATGGACCTAGGGACATGGCTTGAACAAACTTGAATCTTACCCCCCTAAGGATGCTGCATAAAAAATATCAAAAGCATTCATCTGCTGGATCTGAAGATTTTTAAATAAAATTCCTCATTTTGAACTAAGTTGTCATTCAGGCTCCCATAGTGAGCCTAAATATGAACCAAGGGACTTGGCTTGAACAAACTTGAATCTCAGCCCCCTAAGGTTGCTCCATGCCAAATATCAAAACATTCCAACTGCTGAATCTGAAGAAGAAGATTTTTAAAGAAAAATTCCTCATATTGACTAAGTTATAATTTCCAAATCAGCCCAAATATGGACCCATGGACTTGGCTTCAACACACTTGAATCCCCCCCCCCCCCCCCCCCCCCCCCAAGGATGCTACTCACCACATATCAAACCATTCCGACTGCTGGATCTGAAGAAGAAGATTTTTTAAGAAAATTCCTCATTTTGAACAAAGTTACAATTCAAGCTCCCACATTGAGCCCAAATATGGACCTAGGGACATGGCTTGAACAAACTTGAATCTCACCCCCCTAAGGATGCTGCATACCAAATATCACAAGATTCTGCCTGCTGGATCTTGAGAAGAAGATTTTCAAAGAAATTTGCCTGAAATGCACTAAGTTCGAATTAGGGCTTCTAAAGTGAGCCCAAATATGAATCCAGGTGGCCGATTTGAACAAACTGGAATCAGATCCACCCCACAATGTTGCATACCAAATATCAAAAGATTCTGCCTGCAGGATCTGGAGAAGAAGATTTTTGAAGAAATTTGCCTGAAATGCACTAAGTTCAAATTCGAGCTTCTATAGTGAGCCCAAATATGAATCTAGGGAGCCGATTTGAACAAAACAGAATCAGATCCACCCCACAATGTTGCATACCAAATATCAAAAGATTCTGTCTGCTGGATCTGGAGAAGAAGATTTTTTAAGAAATTTGCCTGAAATGCACTAAGTTCAAATTTTGGCTCCTATACTGAGCCCAAATATAAACCCAAGGGGCCAATTTGAACAAACTTGAATCAGATCCACCCCACAATGTTGCATACCCAATATCAAAAGATTCTGCCTGCTGGATCTTGAGAAGAAGATTTTCAAAGCAATTTGCCTGAAATGCACTAAGTTCAAATTTGGGCTCCTATACAGAGCCCAAATATAAACCCAAGGGGCCGATTTGAACAAACTTGAATCAGATCCACCCCACAATGTTGCATACCAAATATCAAAAGATTCTACCTGCTGGATCTGGAAAAGAAGATTTTCAAAGAAATTTGTCTGAAATGCAGTAAGTTCAAATTTGGGCTCCTATACTGAGCCCAAATATAAACCCAGGGGGCCGATTTGAACAAACTTGAATCAGATCCACCCCACAATGTTGCATACCAAATATCAAAAGATTCTGCCTGCTGGATCTGGAGAAGAAGATTTTTTAAGAAATTTGCCTGAAATGCACTAAGTTCGAAATCGGGCTCCTATACTGAGCCCAAATATGAACCCAGGGGGCCGGTTTGAACAAACCTGAATCAGATCCACCCTCCAATGTTGCATACCAAATATCAAAAGATTCTGCCTGCTGGATCTGGAGAAGAAGATTTTTTAATGTTTTTCCCATTGCCTACAGTGTTAAAAAGTGCTGACTCAGCACTTTTTCAATGTCCTGAAACTGTACCCTATGATAAAACCGATAGCAATTTTTTTTTACCAATTCTTTCTGTTGGTCCTAAGGAAGCTTCACACCAAATAAAAATTCTCGGTGCCGTGCAGTTTTGGAGATATGGGCGTTTTAATTTTTTTCTATTTTTAGCTCCTGCGGTTCCCATGGGGCTACGGGAAAAAAAAAATCAGCATAAATTAGTTACTTATGACCCAATAAGCCCTCACATAAAATTTGGTTCAAATCAGCCTCTCGGTTTGGAAAATAGAAATTTTGGGCGAGGCCAAAAATTTTGCCCCTCCCATAACGACGCCAAGTATAGCCCCACAAACTTCTCTTGAACAAATCTGAGTCTACACCTCAAAAGGAAGCTGCACACCAAATATCAAGTCTCTGCTACTGCTGGTTCATGAGAAGAAGATTTTTTAAGATTTCAGCACACTTTTTGGGTGTGGCCCTACCCACGGGCGGGGCAACTTGATTTGAACAAAATCAAATTGCGATGTCATAACAAACTATTATCTCAAATATCAATTAAATTGGTTCAGCGGTTTGGGAGGAGAAGACGCAAACACCATGTTCACGGACGACGGACGACGGACGACGGACGCAGGACGACGGACGACGGACGACGGACGACGGACGACGGACGGTGAGTGATCACTATAGCTCTCCTGACTGAAAGTCAGGTGAGCTAATAACGGAGCGTCCCGAGCAACGGACATATGCTCCGAATGTAAAATATCTGAACCACAACATGCGGTCCCCTATGTTGTTGGCTTCCTCCGATCTGTCCTCAATCTGCCGTCACTGGGTGAGTACTAAAGTAATTAAAGTGCTCGCATCACCCAAATCTCCTTCCTAGACCGCAACGGACGAACCCGGCAGCCGAACCATTCGATGAATGTATGCTACACCGGGTGAGCTAGCGAATGTCATTCCGTAAGCGATAGACATATTCCATGAGCACTTATTGCCGCTAACTCTTCATTAACTATGACGACAGAGGCACACTTTAGAAAGACATCTCCATAACTCTTCGAACAAGAAACCATAAATGCTTGGATAGCAAGCATAAAATAATAATATATATAGCGTCGTTCAATAATTCGAAAGTTTGTGTGACATTATTGGACTATGTCGGAACTGAGGGACGATGTCCCTGAACCGAACCAAAAATTTCTAAGTCCACCGACGCTATCAGTTTCTTATCCGGCATCGCAGCATATGTTGTTCCGAAAGGGAAAGCTTGAAATCCACCGAATCCCTTTCGGTATCCCGTCGGACCGGATGAAATTTTTCGGACGTCCGTACCCGCTTCCGCGGAGCGTCCCGACCCAGCATCGTCGGATAAAATATATGCGACAGATTCAGTTGATGCTGGGATGCTGCGATAAACTGTGCTATTAAGGAAAGCACGTCCGTTCCCGAGGCCTGTGCAGTAGCGGACTTACGATGCATTGCCGCTGGAAGCTCCGTGTACGTTGACTCCCGCACACTTTCTATGCGAACGTCCGGAGTCTGCAGGCCTCGAGTCCCCGGCTACCGACCCAGCGCTGTCGGATAATTCTCGATCCGACACCGTTTCTGTCGGCTGCTGGGATGCTGCGATAAGCTGTGCTATGTGCACAAGAACGTCCGGCGTCGAGACCTGCGGAGGCGCAGTCTATCGGTGCTTCGCCGAGGGCAGCTCCGCATCAGATGGCTCCCGCATACTTCCTATGCGAACGTTCGGAGTCCATCGGTCTCGAATCCCTGGCTGCCGGATGGTGTGACCTGGTCGCCGAAGAATCCTTGATCGGCGAAGCTGGTAATATATCGGCGGTCACGCAGCCAAGGTGCGGTCGTGTGCGCTGATGAGAAGAGGAAGCCTTAGCAGTCTCAGCAGACTGCCTATACAACGGAGCGTCCCGAGCGACAGACGTATGCTCCGCTAACGACACATTTGTACCACAACATCTGGGGTCAGATGTTGTTGAACGAGAGAGGGGCCTCTCTCGCTTGCCGTCCGGATGGACCGGAACGAGCTATGAACCGGACTAAAAGGCTTCCTCCGTTCTCCCTCCGATCCGCCGTCACTGGGTGTGCATTAAGTTAATTTTATAGTGCTCGCATCACCCCAAAATTCCTTCTAGACCGCAACGGACGAACCCGGCTGCCGAACCATTCGGTGAATGGACGCTACACCGGGCGAGCTAGCGGACGTCAAAGGCCGTCGAACCTACTAGGGTCCTCTTAGGCAATTGGCGTATTACATGAGCACTTTTCCGCTAGCCCTTCATTAATTGTGACGACGGAGGCACACTGTTGGAAGACATCACAGATACATCACCCTAATCTTGATCGTCTGAAATAGAAATTGATAAAGTAGAGTGACCCTGCGGGGAAAGGACCGGAGTGTCCAAATCCCCAACAACATACCGTGACATACGCTTCCCATATTGTCATCGAAAACATACGATACAGAACAGGAGTTAATGCGAGTACACTGACCACATATAGAATGATAATAAGGTCAGAGGAAGACTTCCTCCTAAAACAATTGATCAATATCCTTTCAATGAGAAAAGAAAACAAGTCCTGGTACTCGCACTAACCCCTGGCAATCAAATACATAATAATAATATGATCCATTAATATAGAAAAAATAATTGAAATCAAAATATTTTGAAAAAATATTTTTTCAGAACAGCCCAAGTTTCTGAAAAGTAACGTTGAGCCCCAATGGATCCCAAGCCTAAGTGTGGACAAAAATTTTAAAAATATTTTAAACAATTTATTCAACACTTACGAACAATAATAATGTATCTAGTTATGATTAAAATAACATAAAGATATTATTATTTAGAAATCCCCCCCTCACACAGAGGGCTGTTGTAAATGTAAACAATGAGTGTAAAAACACTCAAATAAGACTCCAGGCACCCAGGCCCGAAATCAGTTACCAAAAATACACCATCTGATGCAAAACAGAGACTTCCAGGGAAGAAACTGCAGAACATCAGATGGTAGATGCAGAACACAACGCCTAACCACCCGTAGGTGAAGACGTAAACATGGGGAAAGAACAGAATTCATTCTGTTATTAAGCTAAAACTCCCAAGAAATTTTAGTAATAATAATTACAGAAACTATGCCAAAAGCATGGGAGAATAGCAAGGGGGAACTTAAAGGACAGGGAGAGAGGAAAAACACTTGAAAAAACAGTGTAACTAAATAATCAGAATGACAACAAAATGGCTGCTGCCTTGAAAATAGGTAACTTAACATAATTTCATTAAAAAAATTTAAGTTACAGCCCTGATAATATTCTGTCACACATTCTTTTCCTCTCCTCCTTTTCTATCCTCCTTAGAATCACCATTTCACTAATATTTATGTGTCTGGCATCATTTAAACTGAGATTTAAAAGCACAAAGATCAGTCAGATGTTAACTGATGAAGGGCCAAACTTAGAATGATAAATGGCGCCAATTTCGGAACGTCCTTGACACTGCGCATGCGCAGTGGGGGCGAGGTGTGGAGGGCCTTTCTGGACATGTTTTCTTTAGTTTTAGATGCAAATTTTGGGGATTGGGGGGCAAAATTTGTGTTTGGCCCTATATTTTAAGAGTTAGCACCAGCTATGTCTGGGTCATTGGTACAGTATAAAAATATAGGTAACTTAACATAATTTCATTAAAAAATTTTAAGTTACAGCCCTGATAATATTCTGTCACACATTCTTTTCCTCTCCTCCTTTTCTATCCTCCTTAGAATCACCATTTCACTAATATTTATGTGTCTGGCATCATTTAAACTGAGATTTAAAAGCACAAAGATCAGTCAGATGTTAACTGATGAAGGGCCAAACTTAGAATGATAAATGGCGCCAATTTCGGAACGTCCTTGACACTGCGCATGCGCAGTAGGGGCGAAGTGTGGAGGGCCTTTCAGGACATGTTTTCTTTAGTTTTAGATGCAAATTTTGGGGATTGGGGGGCAAAATTTGTGTTTGGCCCTATATTTTAAGAGTTAGCACCAGCTATGTCTGGGTCATTGGTACAGTATAAAAATATTATATTTCAGCAGAAAATAAAGGATTAAACATGATTGTTCATAGAGAAACATTTCAATTCTCAAGAGTCAAGCAAAAAAGTCTGTAAATTAAGTAAAATGTCAATATTTTCTTGAAATCAACAACTCAACTGATAAGATACCTGAAAACAGATTTAGATTTTAATTTTATTACACACCTGTTCTATGTAAAGCAACCTATAACAATACTAAACCAAGCATAAAATGAAAATATGTTCCACACATATGTGCAGAATGGAAATCGTTGATTGACTACTTTCAAATAAAAGCACAATTTCACTGGAATTTTATACAAATCGTGAACGCAATTACAATTTGAATGGCTAGTGATAGCTGAAAATCGTGCCCTGAATTCCAATGTGTTCTATGTTCCCGTAGGCACATAGAACACATTGGAGCTCAGGGGACTAAACAGTAACATGGGTTCCCTTCGCAAATTTGGTTGGCGATAAAATGTGTTCTTCGTGTTGATAGTTGTCAAATGAATTGCTGAATGTCCTTCTGATAATTGTTTTTTTTTATAGATGTGAAGGCATGTAATAAAAACAGAACAACACACACATGTGAATGGATTAATTGATATGGCACTTGTGTCATCGCGGAAGGATAAAACCCGAAGCCTGCAGCCTCTCGTTTTATCTTTCTGGGCTGGCACTCATGCCATATCGATTAACCCATTCACACGCATGTGTCATTATGTGTATTTACTTTCATCTGCAAATTAGATGTTTATGAAAAACATATTAGTGTAAGTGCAAGCAAAAGGGAAAGACAATCTTCATAAAAAGTTCATGACTTTAAAGAAGACTAGCAATTCTTTGATACTTTCCTTCAAACTGAAAGAATAATTAAGTGCATGCCAGCTTTTGGACAGTAAATGTGTTTAAAACCATGTTCTCACCTTCAACAACAAGACTTAATTGATGTATAACTGAAAATAAATAGAACTAAAAAACTCATACAGTATCAATAATACATGCCCCCAAGAATCACAAAATATCAATAATACATGAACAAGTATTAACTGGTAGAGTGCTGAATTATTTTTGGCCATCAAAATTGTTCACAGGTCTTGGCCTTGTTACAAGTTATGGGAGAGTGCCTAAAGACACTCTCCCATAAATTGTAACAAGACAAGTCCCTACAGACTAAATAATATCACTTCAAAGATAATATGAAGCACATCCACTGAGTATGAAGCCTTCAAGTTGCAGTACCTTCACCTCACAGTAAAGTCCAAATATGGGCTTCCAGCACTCTACCAGTTAAGATGGCCATCATAAATGTTTTCTTCTTAGTTTTGAGGATATCTGTGAGATGAACAAAACACTCAAAATTGTTTTCTTCAAGTTCCTGTATACTATTTCATCGAAATTAAACCACCAAACCCATTCCATGGTAGCAAAATGCCTCCAGCATTGCTACAAGTCTTATTTTATGACTTAAACAGTAGGAGCTAGAAATTTTATCGCTCATTCACAAGTCTTTACTATAAATCTGGTGAAAAAAAAAAAAACAATTGTAAACCATTATTGAGCACTATCACGGTTTCCGTAAACTTAAAAAAAAATTGCTGGAGGAATATTTATTTATTTATAGTTGCTTAAGGTCACATATTTCTGCAGAATGGGTAATCGCAACAACTACATGGATATAAAGTCAAGTCCAGCCAATCATTTATACCCCTAAAAAAAATATGTTCCCTTGAAGAATAAAATGGAAGTTGACACTGTAGCTTAACTTGACTGTATGTTGTGTTTGATGAAACAGATAATGTTCAATGTTTAATATAACAAGAATTGTGATAACTGAGAATGTATTAATTTCTGTTCCCCGTATGCTTAGCATTGCTATGTTTTCGATAAAAATAACTTGAGGTGTGGACTGTACTCAAGAATTGAGGGGTGGGTTAATGTGGCCCTCACAGTTAATGTATGTCAACCAAAGTTACCAAGTTATAGAGAAATTATTCCAAAACGGGTCATCCTATCAAATTACAATGAGATCCTTTCATAAATATAACTTGTACACTTTGCTAAAGGAATTTTGGTCACATGATGGCTTGGCAGTCACAGTTGACTAATCATGACCAAAATAGGACAGTCTCATCTAGATATCATACCAAGGTACAATTAAATCCCTATGTAAAAAGAATCTGTAGACAGTACTAAATGAATCTAGGTCGTGTGACCAGGGGTGGTTACGGCTGACTGATCGTGCCCAAAATAGGAAAGTCTCATCTAGACATCATATCAAATTATCCTTCCAAGTTACAATGAAATCATCTCATAAATATGAACTGTAGACTGTCCTAAACAAATCTAGGTCACAGGCCTGTGCAACCATCATGGTTGACTGATCATGGCCAAAGTAGGACGTCTTATCTAGACATTATCCTAACCAAGTTACAATGAAATCCCTTCATAAATATTACATGTAGACTGTGCTAAAGGTTTTGAGGTTTCAAGCTCGAGCAGCCATCATGGTTGACAGATTGCGAGCTAACTGAGAAGTTTTCATCTAGACATTATAAGGAGCCATTGTACCAATTTACAATGAAATCCCTTCATAAATACAACCTGTAGACTGGGCAAAGGATTTTGTGCCTTGGGCACTTGTCATCGTCACGTCAACCAATTGCGACTGAAAGGGGACGTTCTCATCTAGACATTATACAGAGTCATCCCACCAAGTTACAATGAAATCCCTTCATAAATATAACCTGAACCTGTATACTGTGCGAAAGGTTTTGGGGTTTTGGGCTCAGGCAGCCATCATAGTTGAACAATCGTGACCAAAAGAGGACGTTCTCATCTAGACATTATCTGGAGTCATCCTACCAAGTTACAATGAAATCCCTTCATAAATACCTGTAGACTTCGGGTCCCTGTAGCCATCAAACTTGACCGATCACGACCAGAAGGGGACGTTCTCATCTAGACATTATACAGAGTCATCCTACCCAGGTTACAATGAAATCCCTCCATAAATACAACCTGTACACTGTACTAAAGGTTTTCAGGTTTTGAGCTCGAGCAGCCGTCACGGCTGACAGATCGCAACCAAATGGGGAAGTTCTCATCTAGACATCATATGGAGTCATCCTACCTAGTTACAATGAAATCCCTCCATATTAAATACGACCTGTAGATTGTGCTAAAAAATTTCGGGTTTCGGGTTTGGGCTGCCATCACCACTGACAGATCATGACCAAAAGGGGACGTTCTAATCTAGATGTTATACAGACTTATCCTACCAAGTTACAATGAAATCCCTTCATAAATACGACCTGTATACTGCACTAAAGGTTTTCGGGTTTTGGGCTTGGGCAGCCATCACAATTGACCAATCGCAACCAAAAGGGGGCGTTCTCATCGAGACATGACCTCAATCCTACATATGAAATTTTGTGACAATCGGACAAGAACTACAGGGAAAAGCCTGTGCTAAATGAAAATGTGAACAAACTGACAGACTTCTGCATGTCTGATGGTAATACAGTAGAACCTGTCTTGAGAGACCACCCTTTGGGCAACACAAAAGTGGTCTCTCAAGACAGGTGGTCTCTCATAACAGGTTTCAGGTTTTCTCAAGTCAGTGAATAACCAACCACAAAATTCAGAAATGGAGAAGAATGGATTTTTGTAATTACTTTGCAGTTGTTCTTTTTTATGAAGTTTTTGTAACAAATTGAAATGGACTGTTATAAAAATTATAAAAATAAATTAGGGTTGAAAATCTTCAATGAAGATTTTCAACACTAATTTATTTTTATAATTTTTATAACAGTTCATTTCAATTTGTTACAAAAGGATTTTCAACACAAATTTATTTTTATTCCTATCTGTCACATTTCAGGTATGTATGAAATTGTTTATTCAGCAATAATCCTAATCTTTTCACAGGGGTCTTATAAAAACATCTCAATCTTTAATGAGTTAGCAATTGAAACCCAATTAAGAGCTTTTAATACTTTTAATTATGTTAGTATAACCACAATGGATTTTCCAATTCCAGAACAGGTAAAAAGTTTTTGGCATGATTTCAGTCTTCAAAGGGGTGGTCTCTCAAGACAGGTCCATTATGGCATAAAAATACAAGTTGGTACCAGGTCACAGTGGTCTCTCAAGACAGGTGGTCTCTCAAGACAGGTGGTCTTCCATAGCAGGTCCATTATAGAGTAAAACCAATCGGTGCCTGGCAGATGTGGTCTCTAAAGACAGGTGGTCTCTCAAGACAGTGGTCTCTCAAGACAGGTCCATTATGGCATAAAAATACAATTTGGTACCAGGTCACAGTGATCTCTCAAGACAGGTGGTCTTCCATAGCAGGTCCATTATAGAGTAAAACCAATCGGTGCCTGGCAGATGTGGTCTCTAAAGACAGGTGGTCTCTCAAGACAGTGGTCTCTCAAGACGAGTGTAGGAAAAAAACCCCTTGGGAAAAAACCTCCTTAGGAAAAAAGCCCCTTGGTAAAAAAAACCCTTGGAAGAAACGCCCTCGAGAAAAGAAAAACCTTGGAAAAAAACCCCTTCATATTGACAACAGAAAAACGTTTTCTTTAGTGACTTTATTTTTGTATGATTTTCATATTTGCATACTTTCAATCGTTAATTACTTTATATAGACCCCACAACATTAAATTTATTTATTTATTTATTGGTGTTTAAGGTCACATATTTATGCACAATGGCTAATCATGATCGTGACAGTTTTACGGGTGGAGAAAGCCGGAGTACCCGGAGAGAACCACCGAGCAACGACGAGCAGCTGCCAGCTCCCCAACATCGTAACTCCGCACTGCAGCACAGGCAGGGTTAGATTGGTTGAAGACATGCGTATCATCGACGTGCAGTACGCCTTAGTACATGGCGTCATCGTGCTCCCACGTGGGCAATGGAGATAAAGTGTCTTGCCCAAGGACACAACGCGGTTGCCGCAGGTGGGATTCGAACTGAGGACCTCTCGGCTTGCAGCCTGCACCTCTACCTACTGAGCCACCGCGCTCCCACAACATTAAATACAGCACTAAATACATTAAATATGTCTAACATTTAATTTGTAATGCAAGATGCCCTACAGCACTGAATACGTTGTTAAATAACCCTTTACCCAATGCAGCTTTTTTTTTAAAGTATGCAAATATGGATACCATTGGAACTGGCTGAAGCAGCTAATTCCAATGATTTTCATATTTGCATACTTTCAATCGTTAATTACTTTATATAGACCCTACAACATTAAATAGAGCACTAAATGCATTAAATATGTCTAACATTTAATTTGTAAGGCATACTTTTTTTTACTACAGAACATACAAATATTTTGCACAAAAGAACATACAGATAATATTATGTTAATGTATTTTTCACTAATGAACATGTTGTCATACAAAAATAAAGTCACTAAAGAAAACGTTTTTCTGTTGTCAGTATGAAGGGTTTTTTTTCTAAGGTTTTTCTTTTCTCGAGGGGGTTTCTTCCAAGGGATTTTTTACCAAGGGGCTTTTTTCCTAAGGAGGTCTTTTCCCAGGGGTTTTTTTTCCGTACTCCTCTCAAGACAGGTTTTACTGTAGCTTATCTTGTCAAGCTTTTAGCCACAAAAAGATAGAACATGCTCCCTAACTGGAATGAGTATGTCAAGCTTCTTTCAGTGAGATGTCATCAGCCAATAGTAGGTCAAAGACTAATAGTTCAAAGTTTGGTATGGTTTCTGGTGACAGAACATGTTTTCCAGTCTGCAGGCCTTCGGTGGTCTTGAAGATAAAATTTAAAGTACCTTGGCAGTGGATGTAAAGTTTTGGTAGCCTCTATAGACAGCCAAGATTGCACTAGACACCATTGCTAATCCATAGAGGTAAGGATCTGCTAATCACAAATTTCTTTTCGAATCGAATCTCGAATCGAATCGTGTCTCTGATATCGACATCGAATCGAATCCCAAATCGAATCTTAAAAGACAAGTTATTTCATATTGCATCAAACGGAAGTTACGGAACACGGTAATGACCCTTACGCGACGGAGTGAACACCTTAAACATCAATAACTAAATATTCTCTGTAGCACTGTCGCTGAAACAGCTAGGCCTATTGTCCATGGTTTTAGTTTTTGAAGGCCTAACTTGTTACTATTCACGTTCTTAAGAACGTGAATAGTAACAAGTTAAGCCTTCAAAAACCAAAACTATGGATAATGTTCTGGGCCAAATTCACACCTTACCTTACAATTAAACATTGTCAATTACTCAAATAAATAGGAATTGAGCCTACATGAATGAATTTTCTAATGACAGTTTTATCCTATTTTTGTTGGAAATGTAACACATTGAAGTGAGTATGAGAGATTCGAAAAAATCAAATCCTGAGACTGATTTGGGATCGATCTCGAAGCATACGTATGGTATCGATATCGAATCGAATCTCGAATATTCGCAGGACCCTACATAGAGGATATCTAGTGTTTTTGAGTGGATATCAAAAATGATCTCATGAGTAACCGAGACAAATGTTTATTTTTCATGAGCACTTGTGCAAGCAAAAGTTACCATTTGTCTCGGTCACAAGTGAGATAATTTTTGGAGTCCACTCAAGAAACTAGAATTTCTTTTTATTATTTGCTTTTTATAAGAATCTGATCATTCCTATCGATAATTCCACACGTTTCAACCTTGAATTGATACATGAAAGTAAACAGCTGATGTGCATTTATACACGGAAGTGATTTGAGCGATACTTGGAACAGGTAGCACCTTGCGATCTGATTCTGCTGGTGGGTTTCATGCATCAATTCAAGGTGAATACGTGTTGAATTATTGCTGGAAATGATCGGTATCCACTCAAAAACTTTACATTTTCTTTTCATTATACGCTTTTAAATAAATTGATCATTTCCAGTAATAATTTGACTCGTATTCACCTTGAAGTGATGCTTTGAAAGCTGTCATTTTGATTGATACCATGAAAGTGAAAATTTCTATATTTTCACAGTGGGTGATACAATTTCTATCTTTCCGCAATTTTTTTCGATAATCTATCATTTAGCGTATAATAAAACGTGTTATTTTACTTTGAGAGAAAAAACAATAAGTAGAATTCTTCAGACCCTTAATTCTTATTTTTTTCATCAAATCTAGTCATGGTTGCTGAACAGCAGCCATAACGAGATTTGATGAGAAATTCATGAAAAGTTGACTCAAGAATTCACTTGTCAAAAGGTCGATGCATTTTTCAGCAGACATTTTTGTTAAATGTGCTTAAATTTGACTTATTATAGTGTCAATAGGTTTCCAGTCCTGGGAAGGACTATCTACCAGCAGCATGCAAGGAGTTAAATAGTTTAGGCAATTTTTAAGATTTTCCTACATACTAAATGCAAATCTGTTTTAGTGAAGTCTGAGCTACCTTAAAGTTTTCACCAGATTTTAATGTCATTTTAGCATCTATGATTTATACTGTATTTGTAATGTACATGTAAATACAAGTGGATCAGAACACTTACCTAACAAATGCAAAATGTTTCTTCATAAATAAAAGAGATTTAAAAATTTTTTAAAATAAAGAATTGCTAAATTTTTTTTATCATATACAAGATGTCAAAATCTGATAGTTTGGAAGAATATTTCCTTTAATATTCTCCACAGTTCCAATAATGTTATTTATTTATTGGTGTTTAAGGTCATATACTTATGCACAATGGCTAATCATGACCTTGACAGTTTTACGGGTGGAGAAAGCCGGTGTACCCTGAGAGAACCACGAAGCAACGATGAGCAGCTGCCAGCTCCCCAACATCATAACTCCGCACTGCAGCACAGGCAGGGTTAGATTAGTTGAAGACATGTAAACCATCGACGTGCAGTATGCCAGAGTTCACGGCATCATAGTGTCCCCATGTGGACAATCAGGGTTAAGTGCCTTGCCCAAGGACACAACATGGGAGTCCGAATCGATCACTCAGCTGGTCAACCATCCGAGGACTAAGCGGGCTCGACGTTGCTTAACTTCGGTGATCTGACGAGAACCGGTTACTGCAATTCCACTGCGCCCACCAATAATGTTAGAATGGGATAGAGGCTAGTAAATACAAGATGTAAAATTCCTATATTTTGGCAGAAGATTTCCTGAAATGGTCTCCAAGTATTACAGATGGTCAGTACTGGAATTTGGAGTTTGGTATCGGTTTCGGTATTTTTAGGAGGCTATACCTCGGTGTTGGTTGGATATTCGGTATCTGATTTGACAGATTTGCTGGTAGTACAAAAGAGGAATTCACATGATCACATCAGGAAAAAGAGAATAAGTAGTTGCAGTATCATTCTATCACAATGATATAAATGACACAGCCAATGAGATCAACAGTGGAATTCTTTTCTTTCTTATAGTAATTTTGTGACTAGTTCTAAATGCACCTTAATGTTTAAAGACCTATTTCAGGCTTTTGTGATCTAAGAGCATGTGCCCTGCCAATGCCATCTTTAGGAGGACGTTGACAATAGAACACCTGGGCAGTGATTTCTAGTCAGGTCTTGGCTGCCTTAACAGGCAGCTAAGACTTGACTAGAAATCACTGCTAAACAATTGGACATGTACAGGTTATAGTCTAGTGGGAATACAGGAAAGTTGCCCAGTCCATTAAGTTTTAACAAAATGAAAAGAAAATTGGTCACTTCTTTCATGAAAATGAACCTTTCAACTGTTATCAAGCCTCAACAGGTACTTATAATAGTGATGTAGGAAAATTTGAAAATTTAGATGGTATCCGTATTCAATGATGTTTTGGTTAATTTTTTTTGGTATCCTCATGATATCGGTACCAGTTCAGTTTTTCGGTTTATTGCCCATCTCTACCCAGTATCAACCATGTTAGACTGGCATAGGGGCTATTTAATCAACCTCACACAGATGTTACATATCAAATATGGATGTATTTGAAGCAGTAGATTAATAAGAGCTATTTTTAATGCTTTATTCTGTACTTAAAATGTTAAAAACTTGGGGACAATTGACACCCTTAATATGACCCCAAGGTTTTTATTTGAGTAAACTTGTAAATCACACACAGATGTTATATTAGGTCCCACAAAGTAAATCTTCTGTTTCTCACAGCCATTTTTTTGTAAAATTGCATGTGGGTGGGCATATTTTTATTTTATATTTTATTTTTGTAATTATTTTTTTGCCATCGAAAGTTCATGTTCTTGGTTTGTTTTATCTTTCAGGCCTCATCATCCACAGAATAGCATCGGTGGTGGGGCATTTCATCCCTTGAGTGCAAGAAGGCTTTGCAATGCTAGAGCATTGCAAAGCCTTGTTGCACTCAAGAGACAAATTTATCAATTTTATTAACTTGGGTAAAATATCAGACATAAACCATTTAATTTTTATTTTTTAAAGTTTGCATTGGTTATAAAAAGAGAGTATGCGGCAGCCAAAAGGACCATGCAGAAGGGCCCGAAAAACAGATTTTTAACTTTTTTAGGCCTTAAAACGTGAATGCTTTTGGAACAGTGGCTTGGTAGATAATTATATAGCTTTTTCCATTACTCACAATGTTAAAGGATGAGAGCCCCGCAGCACACTTAACACTTTGAATCCTGGTGGTATCTCCCATGTCATTCAAAGGTAGGGGGCGCGGTGGCTCAGTTGGTAGAGGTGCAGGCTGTAAGCCGAGAAGTCCTCGGTTTTAATCCCACCTGCGGCAACCGTGTTGTGTCCTTGGGCAAGTCACTTCACCCCCATTGCCCACGTGGGGGCACGGTGACGCTGTGTACTAAGGCGTACTGCATGTCGATGGTGCACCTGTCTTCAACCAATGCGAACCCTGCTTGTGTGGAGTTGGTATGTTGGGGAGCTGACAGTTGCTCGCCGTTGCTCGGTGGTTCTCTCCGGGTACTCCGGCTTCCTCCACCCGTAAAACTGTCACGGTCATGGTTAGCCATTCTGCAGAAATATGTGACCTTAAACCTATAAATAAATAAATAAATAAATAAATAAATAAATAAATAAATAAATAAATTCAATGGCAGAAATTGGAAGAGTTCATATTCATTATTTCATGGTAGACCAAATCATTTTTTCAACAAGCAGCTTTGAGGTGGCATACTGAAAATATTTATTGGTCTATCCCACACATTCCCTTAGCAGCCATTCTACATAATGAAGTTATGACATATCATGTTCCTGGCCCGGAAAAGTGTGCTCACAGTTTGAAAGGGTTAACCCTTTACCCAATGCAGACAATATCAAAATTTATTATTTTAAATATCATTTTTTTTTAATTTTTCAAAAAATTTCAACAAAACCATATCAGGTGACCCCTCGTTGGAACGAGCTCGACGAGCCCGTTCCAACGAGGGGTCACATGATATGGTTTTGTTGAAATTTTTTGAAAAATAATCTTTTTTCAACTGCTGAATTTACATATTACGCGGGTGGATGCGGGCGATTCGTTGGGTAAAGGGTTAACAATGGGGACAAGAGTTCAATTTAAGAAACTTGTAAATCGTCCTTACACAGATGGTATATGGTGAGCGGAAAAAATGCAGAATGGTGTTTTTTGATTAGATTTTGTTTGAAGTATTTGGATGACCAGTTTCTGATTAGATTTTGCAGGAAGCCATTTGGACTGGAGGTTTTTTGATTAGATTTTTTAACTATTTGTCACATAATCCACAGTGTTAACCCTTCATCCAATGCATAGGATATCAAAATTTATTGTTTTAATCATTGTTTTTTTTTTAAAAATTCAAATAATTTCAACAAAACAATATCATGTGATCCCTCATTGGAATGAGCTTGACAAGATATGGGATCACAAGATATGGGTTTGTAGAATTTTTTTTAAAACAAGAGGCCCCAAGGGGCATGAGGCGCTCACATGACCATAGTTGTATAAAGAAGGACTTAATTAGAATCTATGGCAAGTTAACACTACAAAGGAATGAAGTTATTTAATTATTTATAACTCTGTTGTCCATGCCAGAAGATTTTTTTTCTAGTATTGGGATGCTACCACAGAAATAAGATTTTCAGTTATGCAAAACTAGGGAGTCCAAATATCAACATAGAAACTTAACTTGAACAAACCTGAAGGATGTTGTATACCAAATATCAAAAGATTCTGACTGGTGGATCCTGAGAAGAAGATGTTGAGAATATTATCAATTTTGGACTGTGTAAATCCTCCCTCCCCCACCCCCATAGGGAACACAAATATCAACCCAGAGACTTTATTTGAACAAACTGAATCTGAACCCACTAAAGATGCTGTATACCAAGTATCAGTATCAAAAGATTCTGACTGTATCTCAAGAAGATGATTTTTAAAGATTATTTCTCATATTGAACTAAGTTAAAATTCCGGCTCCAATAGGGAGCCTAAATATTAACCAAAAGATTTGATTTGAACAAACTTAGATCTGACTTCCCTAAGGATGATGTATATCAAATATCAAAAGATTTTGACTGGTGGATCTGAAGAAGATTGTCAAAGCTTATTCCTCATATTGCACAAAGTTAAAATGCAGGCTCCCTTAGAGAGCCCAATTATTAACTGATGGACTTGAGGTGAACAAATTGAATCCAACCCTTGTAAGAATTCTGAATGCCACATATTAAATGATTCTGACTGGTATTTCTGAAGAAGAAGAGTTTTAAAGATTATTCCTCATGTGGGACTAAGTTAAAATTCGGGCCCCAATATGGAGGCCAAATATTATCCCAAAGACTTGATTTGAACAAACTTAGATCTGTCTTCCCAAAGGATGCTGTATACCAAATATCACAAGATTTTGACTGGTGGATCAGAAGAAGATTTTCAAAGCTTATTCCTCATATTGCACAAAGTTAAAATTCAGGCTCCCTTAGAGAGCCCAATTATTAACTGATGGACTTGAGTTGAACAAATTGAATCCAACCCCTGTAAAGATTCTGTATGCTATATATTAAATGGTTCTGACTGATGTTTCTGGAGAAGAAGAGTTTTAAAGATAATTCATTAGGTATCTCAATAAAACCCATCAAGATTCTTTGATGAGTTTGATTACTTTTCTTCTTGAGGATGTCAAAATCCAACTATCAATTACGTGTGCCTTGTAGTTTAAGAAAAAATGACGTTTGAAATTTTTTTTAGCCCATGTAGGTCTTCATAAGAGTAGGGAGTCTGTGTGTGTGTGTGTGTATGTGCATGTGTTATATTCTGTTCCAAATTGCATTCAGATCAGCTCAAGAGCTCTAAAATTTGGACTTTTGGGCATGGCTAAAACTCCTCCCCATACTGCCTCTCTGAACAACTTCAAATATTGCCCTACACTTAGAAAGATAACTGCATACCAAATATCAAGTTGCTGTTATAATAAGCTCCTACAAAGAAATTTAAAATCTGGGAAGCAAACATTTTTCAAAAAGCAAACATACTGAAGGTTCCAAGTGAAAACTTAGATCTCTTTGTAGTCACAAATGAGTTAATTCTGATTACAACTCAAAAACATTAAGTATTCTTTTTATTATATGTGCTACTATGTGTTAATTGCAATATTAGAGCACCAACATGCTGGAAAAGTCAGTCTAAATGTATTGCATAAAATGTGTCACATCTTGAGAGATATTCTCTCAAATATATTTGTAAAAATAGATAAAAAAAATTAAAAATCTGTTTCTCAGGCCCTCCCACTTGGTCCTTTTGGCCGATGCATGCTCATTTTATTAACTTGGGTAAAATATCAGACATTAACCATTTAATTTTCATTTTTTCAAAGTTTGCATTGGTTATAAAAAGAGAGCAGGTGGCAGCCAAAAGGGCCATGCGGGAGAGCCAGAGAAACAGATTTTTAACTTTTGTAGACTTAAAAAGAAATTAAATTTCAACACTTAAGTTTTAAAATAGGTATTCATGGATTAATATTATTTCATAAGAAATGTTACAATTGCAATGTGCATTAAATAAATAGTATGAAATATGAATGTGCAGTATACAAACATGAGATGAGCGATATTGAAATTTTATGTTTGGTGTTGATATCAGGGCCATATCCAGGAATAATTCTGGGACACCTGTCCATATATGCCGCAGGCATAAAAG
This sequence comes from Pictodentalium vernedei, assembly GCA_031216915.1. Classification (NCBI taxonomy): domain Eukaryota; kingdom Metazoa; phylum Mollusca; class Scaphopoda; order Dentaliida; family Dentaliidae; genus Pictodentalium; species Pictodentalium vernedei. Next base: position 122,179,651 of record CM062289.1, on the reverse strand, counting down.
AAGACTGTAGGTGCCAGAGATGGGTACTGAAAGTAGGATTACTGTACTGAACGCAACGTTTTTAAAAGACACAAATGTTGATATTACTGTAATGCCTCCACATGCTTTCTGCATACATGTTCTGTGGATTTTTTTTTTTTTTTATCAGAGTGAAATTGTCTCAGGTGCATTTTTAATCAGCTAAAGTATATTAGTTCGGGATTCAAGGTATTGTTGGTTTTAGTCATGAATAATTTTTGCGGAATTTTGACCATTTTAGCGGACTATGGGATGGAGATTATACACGAATACAATGAGTTTGGGTGCCTGGAGTTTAGGTGCCCAAACATGTATACCAGCACCAATAACGTCCTGGATTTGGCCTTGGATATCAGTAATTTTAGGAGGAGTTATCTTGGTTTTGGTATAGTATCGACAATATACCGACACTAATGCCAATTACCAAATAGTATTTTTGATATAGTGTCCAGCTGTAGGTCACCATTCTAAAATAGTCAAGATGGTCAGAAAATTCAAATACCGACTTTTGGACACAGGAGACTTAATAAGCAAGAGGCCCATGGGGCCTGAAGTGCTCACCTGACAAAAATGTTTAAAAGAAGGATGTAATTAGCATCTACTGCCAGTCAACACTAGAGAGGACAGAAGTCATGTAACTATTCATAACTCTGTTGTCCAGTAAGATGATTTTTTCTGGTACCGAGATACTTTCACACAAATAATGCCTAGAATTCCAGAAATGGAAAATAGGGAGCCCAAATATCAACCTAGGGATGTAACTTGAACAAACTTGAACTGACTAAGCACCCCCCACCCCAACCCACAACAATGAACATTCTGCTCATTGAATCTAATAGAGACAAATTTTCAAGGATTATTCCTCATATTGAACTAAGTTAAAGAGCCCAAATATTAACCCAGGGGCTTGATTTTTACAAACTTGTATCTGACTCCCCTGAGGATGGTGTATACCACATATCAAAATATTCTGATTTGGGAATTCGCGAGATTTTTAAAGAATATTCCTCATATAGCACCAAGGTGAAATTCTGGCTCCAGTAAGGGACATTAATCAAGAGCCTTGATCTGAACAACCTTAAATCTGGCTGCCATAAGCATGCTGTACAACAAACATCTCCATTCTCCATACTGTACAAAGTTAAAATTCAGGCTCCAATAGAGAGCCCAATTATTAACAGATGGGCTTGATTTGAACATATACGTTAATCCCACCCCTGTAAGGATTCTATATACCATATATCAAAAGATTATGACTAGTGGTTCTGAAGAAAAAGAGTTTTAAAGATTATCCCTCATACTGGACTAAGTTAAAATTAGGGCTCCAACAGGGAGCCCTTATATTAACACAGGGACTTGGTCTGAACAAACTTAGATCTGACCTCCTAAGGTTGCTGTATACTGAACATTAAAAGATTCTGACTGGTGGATCTCAAGAAGATTTTGAAAGATTATTCCCCATATTGTGCAAAGTTAAAATTTGGGCTCCCACAGAGCCCAATCATTAACTGATAGGCTTGATTTGGACAAATTTGAGTCTGACCCTAGTATGGATACCATACATTAACATTCAGGCCCCCATAGGGACCCCAATATTAACTAGAAAAACTGTGAGCACTGCTCACTAAATGATACCACCCACTCCCACCAAGAAACATTTTACAACAGTAAAAGTGTGTTTAAACACTGACAACCCCCCCCCCCCCCCCCCAAAAAAAAATAAAAATAAAAATACCTGAAAGCAGAATAGAAGGTGCACATCTATAATGTATATAAAAGAATGTCTGAGAGTTTCAATGAAATTCGCCCACTGGTATAAGAGGAGTAGCGGATAGCAGGAGTGTACCCCCCTAAAGCATCACAACAATTTGGCTAAGTTCATTTCGCCCTTTGGGAAAGAGTAAAAAATAAAAATACCTGAAAGCAAAATAGGAGGTGCACATCTATAATGTATAGAAAAGAATGCCTGTAAGTTTCAATGAAATCCACCCACTGGTTTAAGAGGAGTAGCGGATAGCAGATGTGTACCCCCAAAGCGTCACGGACGTACGGACGTACGGAAGTACGGACGTACGGACGTACGTAAGTACGGAAGTACGGACACCATGAAAGCTATATACCGCCCACTTTTCAAGTGGGTGGTATAACTAGGGGACTTGATTTGAACAAATGTGAACTTACAGGTAGTTCCAAAGAAGATTCTTTGATAATGAGAACTTCTCATATTGAAGCAAGTTAAAATTTGGGCTCCTGATTGAGACAAATATGAACAGAGGGGCTTAGTTTTAACAAAATGGTATCTGACCCTGATATGGATCCTGTATACCAAATATCAAAAGATTCCTGGAGAAGATTTTTCTAATTTTTGCAAATATGCTGACTCAGCATTTTTTCAATTGGCTCCACAATACACTATGACATAACTGATGACAATTTTTTTTTACCATTCCATTTTACTGGTCCTAAGGATACTTCATACCACATAACAGATCTCTGTTCCATGCGGTTTGGGAAATATGAGCATATGAAAATATTTCTATTTTTATCTCTTGGGATTCCAATGGGGGTGTAGAAAATTTTATTTTTGCAAGAATCATGTACTTATGATTCAATAGTACCATACACCAAATTTGGTTCAAATCGGCTCACCAGTTTAGAAAATAGAAATTTGAGGAGGGGACAAAAATCTTGCTGCCTCCCATTACAAAGGTACATATTGCGCCACAAACTTTGTTTGAACAATTTGATTCTACACCTCAAAAGGAAGCTCAGTACCAAATATTAAGTCATTGTACCCACTGGTTCATCAGAAGATTTTGTTAAAGTTTGGGAGCATTTTCCTTCACTTCCTCCCTATAGAGCTGGGCAAGTTGATTTGAACAAAAACATAATGCGATGTCAGAACAATCACCGCAATTGTAACTGAAATCGGTCCAGCAATTCGGGGGGAAAAGTCGCAAACACCACCTTTATGCCAGTTGACGCCAGACGATGGACGAAAAGTGATCACTAAAACTCAACCTGACTTTCGGTCAGGTGAGCTAATAACAGGCATATATTGTCAACATGCTAGTAATAACACAGGCCCTCACCATTGTTCATTTAATGATATAAAATTGAAGAAGAAAATCCCCCCTGGGGGTTTCTCTCTCAACTTTTATGTTACATCAAATGACCAGTCATGAGTGCCTGTGGAAATAAATAGTCTATGGACTCTTCTTGTCAGCTATGTCGGGTCAAACTATCTGATGTCTGATCTTTTTGTCAGCATATTGTGGGAGTATTTATCATACCTGACATTTTGTTATTCTGGCATTCCCTCTGTATGGTAAATCAGGCTTTGGTATAGACACACAGCGATACCACATCGCATATACAGTCTACCACCCAGCTCTAATACAAATACCACACAGATTCAATATTTCTTATTCAGGGTTTATATTTCAACGAGAATCCATGTAGATTCTTGCTGCACCTCTGCTAGGATTCACAAGATAAGAACTGAGTCAATTTATTCCTTTATCTAACATAGCAGGGGCAAATTACAATACAAGGTTGACATGACCTGAAATATCTTGACACTTTGTCAATAAAATTGTTCAAATATATATATATATTATGGCTGTCATAGGAACCAGCTCGAGGAGCTGGTTCCAATGACAACCAAATTTGTTAGGTTTGATTTTTATATACTGTTTATTTTTTTTTAAAAGTTAAAAAATTTATAGTAATTTATATATTTTTTATACTTACCAATGACCCAGACTTAGCTGGTGCTAACTCTAACAAAACCAGGGCCAAACACAAATTTTGCCCCCTAATCCCCAAAATTTGCATCCAAAACCAAAAGAAATCATGTCCTATAGGACCTCCATACTTCGCCCCTACTGCGCATGCGCAGTGTCAAGGACGTTCCGAAATTGGCGCCAATTATCATTCTTACTGGCAGTGCCTGGTCAGCGCTATGTACTCAGCGGGGAGGCAAGAGTTCCCAACTCCTGGGAGGGCCATCCCCGTCTGGGTCATTGGTATGTATAAAAAATATATAAATTACTATAAATTTTTTAACATTTTTATACTGTACCAATGACCCAGACTTAGCTGAATAGTAAAAAGGCTGGAGGGCCTAGGGCATAGAGGAAAATCCAATAAGCTCAACTATATAATATAGAGGCAACCCCTTAAGGAGAAAAGGAGTATTAGGCTTTACATGTATCTTTCTTATTTAATATTAAATTAGAAAGATACAATACCCTTCATAATTGAGCACAATAACATTCATGTTCTCTATTAACATCCAGTATAATCCTTTATACTAATTATTTTTAAAGTAAGCCAATAAATAAAGATAGTCCAGAGAATTGAGACTCTTTATAATCTTTTAAAAGTGTCCGAGTATTGTATATTAAAGCCCGTTTGACACTTGACATATACAAATGCTTCACACCGAGCTACACTTTAAAAATATGACATGAATGAATTTTAACATTAATATTACACTTTAAAACCATCCCGGAAGCGACTCAGAAATACTGACTTTGGAGGAGGTATTCCCTTGCTTTTCACTATAAAGCAGGTGACCTAAGGGAACACCTGCCCCTACCCCCCCCCCCCCCCCCCCCCCCCCCCACCCCCTTCCCCTTGCCCTGGGTCAAATAGCCCAGAGCGAAGAGGGCAGCCGGACGGAGTCACTGCCGGAACAGAAAACCTGCATAACTATAGTTGCAACTGTTTAGTGGACGACATTCTGAGCAACAGATAACGGACCTAAACAATGCAGGTCTCCAGAAATGGACTCAATATTTCTGAGATAAAAATTCGTGAATGTGGATGGCTGAGACCAATAAGCAGCCTTCATTAAATCTCTAATAGCAATACTATTAGCATAAGCCCAAGAAGTAGCAAGAGCTCTTACTTCATGAGCGGAAATCTTAAGCACAGACTGCTGAGAAGAAGATAAACTCTCATAAGCAGTACGGATAGTTAATTGAATCCATCTAGCAATAGAATGGACCGAAATGTCCCTTCTATTAGGCATCAAAGACAGAAAGAAACGTTTTCGTCCCTTTCTGATAAACTGAGATCTCTGTTTATAGATACGTAACGCTCTAACAGGACAGAGTAAAGGCCTACGCCTGTCTGAAGACGGAAGAGCCTTAATAACAATAGGTTCCGGATATTTATTAGGAGCCTGATTCTTAGCTAAAAAAAACACATTAGTAGTGAAGGTGATAGTGTTCCCGACACTACGATAGTGAGAATCATCCACCGACAGTGCATGAAGCTCACTGACTCTTCTAGCAGAAGAGAAAGCTAAGAGAAAAGCTGTCTTATAAGATAAGAATTTGAAATCTACTGTCCCAAGAGGTTCAAATGGCTTTTCCTTCAATTTAAGAAGAACCCAAGCTAAATTCCATTTAGGAATTAACCTAAGAGTTCTGGGTCTATTTATCAAGAAGTTTCTAACCAACGTAGATAAAGAGACATTAGATCCAATTTGTAAACTATCATGACGTGCATAGGTATCAGATAACCTAGACCTATAACCCTTAATAGTAACAGGCTGCAGTTTGATTTCGTCAAACAAGTATACTAGAAAGTTTGCAATGTCTGGTATAGAGGGATCGAAAATATCTACAGAATGATCCCTACACCAACAACGAAAAACCTTCCACTTAGCCGCATAGTTTAGCGAAGAGGAGGTCCTCCTACAGTTAGAAATCGCGTCCACTGCTCGTCCTGTAAAGTGCTTGCCATGCAAGAAGGACCGCACAACGGAAAAACGTGAAGGTTGAGACCTTGCGGGTTGTGATGGAGTTGTCGCGATTTCCCCTGCGAAAGAAGATCCTCCCGTGGAGGAAGCTTTCGCGGTAGGTCCCACAACAGACACCTGAGTAGAATTATCCACGGTCTCTGTGGAGACAGAGATGCTACCAACAGAATCTTGCATTGAGATTGTTTTATCTTTAGCAATACTTGCTGAATTAACGGCGCTGGAGGATACGCATATCCTATCATTCCGTCCCAAGGGATCGACAGAGCGTCTACTGCAAATGCTCTTGGATCCGGACACGGAGACACATACATCTGCAACTGATTGTTGAGATGTGTCGCAAATAAGTCTATCATTGGCCGTTCCCATTGGTAGCAAATCTGATTGAATACTTGTTTGTTGAGAGTCCACTCCGACAGCAACAAGCGACCCTTTCGTGAAAGGGAGTCTGCTAGCACATTCAGACGACCCGGTATGTGACAGACCGAAAGATGAACCTGATGTTCTAACGCAAACAGAAGGATTCTTTCCGTTAGATTGAACAACGGAACTGAATGAGTGCCTCCCTGGTTCCGTATATACGCCACTACTGTCGTATTGTCGGATAGGATTTGGACATGAGCATCGTGAATAATGTCCATCCAGTGACGTAACGCAAGCCAAATTGACATCATTTCCTTGATGTTTATGTGCTTGCCCAGGAATTGCGGATCCCAAAGACCCTGGCATCTCGAATCCGTTGGGATCAATGATGCACCCCAACCTGTTTGACTGGCATCCGTCATAATGGTAAAACTCGGATCCGGCAACTGCAGCGGAACTCCCTGAGTTAACCACTGAATGTTTGCCCAAGTCTGAATCTCTTGTTTCACTTGATCTGACAAGAGAACGCCTATGTCGAGCGAATGAATTTTCACACTCCAATTCTGAGTCAAGAAAATTTGGAGAGGACGCGTGCGTAACCGCCCCATCGGAATGAGATCTGCAGCGGCTCCGCACAGGCCTATCAGTCTCATAAATTCTCTCGCTGTGACTTTGTCTGCGTGCAGACAATAGCGAGCGTAACAACTGACTAATTTCGCTCTGGTTAACGGCAGACGAACGAGATTGTTGTGCGTCTCGAAGCTCATTCCCAGATGTGTGAATGACTTGGACGGCACCAGATCCGATTTCTCCTCATTTACTATAAAACCAAGACGTCGGAGCAATAGAAGTAGATTCTGAACATCGTTCTGAAGCGTTAACTCGTTGCCGTACCTCTGAAGAATGTCGTCCAGGTAGGCCGACGTTACCGCAGACGAATGAGCTCGGAAATAGATCATTACCGAGTTCATTACCCGAGTGAAAGCCCAGGGTGCTAGATTCAATCCGAAGCACATCGCCCGGAATTGATACACCACTCCAAGGACTGCGAAGCGTAAATACTTTCTGAATGTCGGATGTACCATGACGTGAAAGTACGCATCTTTGAGATCTATGCTTGTTGCATAATCGTTCACCCGAATACTCGCTCTGACCGACCGAATCGTCTCCATATAAAACTTCGGAGCGACGATCAGCTTGTTTATCCAGCTCAAATCTATGACTGGAAGGAACGAGCCGTCTGGTTTTCGGAACCAGAAACAGATGGCTGTAGAATCCCGGAGTCTCCTGGTTTTCTACGACCTCTACCGCGTTCTTCATTAAAAGAGACTGCACCTCTGATGATAGAGCGTCTCTTTTCTGCAGATTTGACGGAAGTTGAGTCCACTTTGGACTTCGAGTTAATGGAGGCTTTCGTTTGAAGGATATCTTTAGACCTTCCGAAGTCACTCCTCTCACCCAAGGGTCATCCGTAATCGACGCCCATTCTTGTGAAAAGCTCGACAACCTTCCGCCAACCGGTACGCGATAGAGGTTTAAGCCATCACCTCCTGGACCTGCGAGGCCTGCGGTAGGAGAAACCACGTCCTCCACGACCCACACCTCGTCCCGTCGACCTCGGGGCGTCTGACCGGTTGTCCCGGCCCGAAGGATGTCCCGAACGTGAGTCGCTACCTTGACGGTCTCTCGAATAAGACCAAGAGGACGCACCGGAACCTCTATAGGAACCTCTCTTGGGCGCATTAGACCCAGAAGTGCCTGTCTTATTCTTGTCTGCCGTATCCGACTTCTTAGAAGCAGATTTGAACAACAGAGAATCCGAAGCTTTCTTTGTAATTATATCATAAATAGCAGAAAGCTTGCCGTCAAAGAGAAGTTCTCCGGAGACCGAAGCGACTCTGAGAGAGTTCTTCACCTTAGTATCCACGAGTGTGGATGTAACTAGGGCTGCGTCACGTCTAACCAACTCCAGGTTTGCCATGAAAGGGTGGAGTTACACGTGGAATAAGCTACTGCCCTTGAAAGAAGTCTTAAAGAGGATTGTATATCCTGAAATTCTTTCCCTTGAAGGTGCAGTGATAACGCCTTAGTAAGGTGATCTGCGTAAGATAAGGCATCTAAACTGGCTCTGTTAGACGAAATAGCTGTTTCCAACACGGCGGTTGGAATAGAAGCCGACGACGGTAATGATAGCTCTAAGTCTTCTGCCTCGTCGTCCATATGCAGAGGAACTCTCGGAATACCCTGTCCTGCCGTGTCGAATTTATTCCTTGCATTAATGAAAGGCAGGTTGAGAGTATTGGCGGACAAGAAACCTGCTTTCCCCGTTTTGGAAGCAAGTTTAAATATAGCGTCGTTCAATAATTCAAATGTTCTTGCAACATTATTGGACTGCGACGGAAACTCGGGAGCGATGTCCCTGAACCGCTCGAAAAATTCAGAGTCCAATGACGCTATAATCCTCTTGTCCGGAACCGCAGCAGTCTGGCCCGACGGAACAACTTGAGGGAGAAAGTGCCGGATGAAGTCCACGGCAGCTTTATGTTGTTCCGAAAGGGATAGCTCCAAATCATCCGTATCCTTTTCACCATCCGGTCGGACCTCATGATGCTCCCGGTCGTCCGCCCCCGATGCTTCGGCGGAGCGTACCGACCCAGCGCCGTCGGATAATTCCCGATCCGACACCGTTTCTGTCGGCTGCTGGGATGCTGCGATAAGTTGTGCTATCTGCACAAGTACGTCCGGCATCGAGACCTGCGGAGGCACAGTCTTTCGCTGCTTCACCGAGGGCAGCTCCGCATCTGATGGCTCCCGCATACTTTTTCTATGCGAACGTCCGGAGTCCATCGGCCTCGTGTCCCTGGCTGCCGGATGGTGTGACCTGGTCGCCGAAGAATCCCTGATCGGCGAAGCTGGTAAGATATCGGCGGTCACGCAGCCAAGGTGCGGTCGTGTGCGCTGACGAGAAGAAGAAGCCTGAGCAGTCTCCGCGGACTGCCTATACAACAGAGCGTCCCGAGCGACGGACGTATGCTCCGCTTGCGACACATTTTGTACCACAACATCTGGTCCCAGATGTTGTTGTACGAGAGAGGGGCCTCTCTCGCTCGCGGCCCGGCTGGACCTGGACGAGCTAGGAACCAGACTCAAAGGCTTCCTCCGATCTCGCCTACTATCCGCCGTCACTGGGTGTGCACGTTGAATGTTTATAGTGCTCGCATCACCCAACATTTCCTCCTGGACCGCATCGGACGGACCCGGCTGCCGAACCATTCGGTGAATGGACGCTACACTGGGCGAGCTAGAGGACAACATTTGTTTAATCTCCATGAGCACTTTTGCCGCTAGCTCTGTATTCATTTGTGACGACGGAAGCGCACTTGCAGAAGATAACATGGAAACATCACCCTGTTCTTGTTCCTCTGAAACTGTGAGAGTAGAGTGACCTTGCGGAGAAAGAGCCGGCATAGCCCTTTCTCCAGTAACAACATACCGTGACACACGTTTCCAATGTTTGTCATCCCAATATTTACATATAGAGCAGGGATTAGTGCGAGAACACTGACTACAATTAATACAATGATCATGAAAGTCAGAGGAAGAATTCTTCCCATTACAATTTGAACAATATCCTTTCATTGTGAAAAGTCAACAAGTCCTAGTTACTCGCACAAACCCCTGACACAAAGATACACAATAACATGATCCATTAATAATGAAAAAACAATTGCAAATCAAAATAATTTTTGAAAAATATTTTTTCAGCGAAGCCCAAGTTTCTGAAAAGTAACGTTGAGCCCCGATGGATCCGATGGCTAAGTGTGGTCAAAAATTTTAAATTTATATTAAATAATTAATGCGACACTTACGGATAATAGAAATGTATCTTATAGTGAGATAAACTACACCAAAGGTAAACAGCCCCCCTCAAAAAAGGCTGTTGCCAATGTAAACAAACAGTGTAAAACACCAGAAAACATGACTCCAGGCACTGAAAAAACTGGCCCGAAATCAGTCATCAAAATTACACTCTATCTGATGCAAGACAGAGACTCCCAGAGGAGAATCTGCAGAACATCACATGGAAGATGCAGAACACAACGTTTATACACCCATGGGTGAAAACGTAACTATGGGGAAAATAACAGAAAACATTCTGTAACCAAGCAACTCTCCCAGGAGAATTTTAGAAATGAACTTTCTCAAAAATATGCCAAAAGCATGGGAGAATTGCAAGGGGGGACTTAGAAGGCCAGGGGAGAGGAAACACTGAATAAGCAGTGCAACATTTTAGCAAGAATGACAACAAGAGGCCCATGCCTCGAAAATAGGCAACTTAACATAATTTCATAAAAAATTTCAAGTACAGCCCTGGTTATTTTTTGTCACTCCTTTTTCCTCTCCTCCTTCTATATCCTCCTTAGAATCACCATTTCTCCAATAATTACGTGTCTGGCATCCTTTAAACTGAGATTTACAAGCACAAAGATCAGTGAGATGTTGACTGATGAAGGGCCAAACAGAGAATGATAATTGGCGCTAATTTCGGAACGTCCTTGACACTGCGCATGCGCAGTAGGGGTGAAGTATGGAGGTCCTATAGGACATGATTTCTTTTGGTTTTGGATGCAAATTTTGGGGATTGGGGGGCAAAATTTATGTTTGGCCCTGGTTTTGTTAGAGTTAGCACCAGCTAAGTCTGGGTCATTGGTACAGTATAAAAATATGATAAATTGAAAGTAATTTGTGTATTTTTTATACTTACCAATGGCCCAGACTAGCTGGTGCAAATTCAATACTATCAAGGGCCAAACACAAATTCTGAACCCCCCCAATCCCCAAAATGTGCATACAAAACCAAAAATTAAAAGACCTATCTGGCCCTTCATACTTTTAAGGCTATACCTGACTAAGCCACTTAAATCAGGATATTGTATTTGAGAGTGAGAGACTAACCCTCACAAACACATGCCATATATATATATATATATATATATATATATATATATATATATATATATATATATATAAACAAGCTGTATCTAAGATCAGTAATAATCTACATACAAAAACAGCTTCTCTCATAGTTACAAACTTATTTTCAACTGGGCGAGATGAAGAAAAATCCCCCCCCCCTTTTTTTTTTGAAGGAATATTCTTTAAAACAAAGAGGGAAGCGCTCTGAAATCAGTGAAAAGCGGTACCAAATAATCAATATATATTCACCCAACATGCACCCAGGTATTAATTATTATTAATTATTGGCCACTTCAGAAGCTAAGGCTATCGTGGAGATCCCGGTTATTAACAGTGCACGCTTTTAACATATATCTGAGTCAGAATACGTAGATAGGTCGAAAACCGGTGATAAAACGTTTATAACCATACACTTGTCCAATTGAAAAACAATGAAAAGTATCTGTTAGAGCAAACATGATTCTAAGGCAACCAACAGGCGACCCTGTTCAGGTGTATAATTAATTCCAATAATAAAACTCCAATTGAACCGTACAAATATACGAGAATGTGAATTCTCCAGTGTACCATCTGTGGAAGAAACCTGAACTTAGAACATGGAACGAGCTATGATTAACAGACTCATCACGGACCATCCCCAAAATAATTAATTGTTTCTAGGTCCGTAACAACCAATGACTGTTCAGAGAAAGAATCTACTACTTCGAATAATGATGCCAAAAAGTTGAGAACATATGCACAGACGGCCTATTGGAAGCTCCATAACTGATCCAAATAGCCCTCAAATTCTTATGAGTTCTTTAAGCAGAACCAGAATTTATGTAATCCATTCAATAATGCATTTGCCTAATAAAGACACATATTATGCACGCAAGCAATGAAATCAAGCATGTTCTCATCTGAATACAGTATGTCTCCATGGTATGACCGAGTGATACAAGTGTAACCAGGAAACTGAATAAATATACAACATTATTATGCAGGTAACTGAGATATAAACTCATATGTTGTAAGAAAAGGCTAGATCGCTCTGAGCGAAACGTTTCAGAGTGGACTAATAGCCATATTGGAGAATGTTGCTCCAATAACCGACATGTTAGCCACACAGGTACACAAAGGCTAGCAATTTATTGATGAGGAATCATATGCTCGTATCTGACTTATAAACAAACAAACACAGGAAACAAACCAACTAAATAGTGGATCTGCCCATGAGGTCGCCGTTAGAACATGACCCAGCCGCCAATCGAGGAGCCATGAAAGGCATACATATACTTGAATGCATTTGAGGCTTACGGGAAGAAAACTGCCCTGTAATAGCTATTGGCAGGGAGGGGGGGGGGGAGTTGAGGTTCGACGAATAATTCCTCTCGAACCCCCCTCACACGCATTACTTGAATCGTTCTTGTGTTAGTTATCAAATAGTATTGGAACCGCAGGGCTCCTTCACGTTTGACTGACTCCATAATGCGACTAAGGATAGAGAGAGATGTGATGAACAAATAATACACCATATTGACATAATATCTAGTCTCTAAGGTGGAAATATAATCCACAGCAATAGATTAGATAGAAATGAAAAGGGAGACGAAAACAATTTTCCGACACCCGGTCATAAAAACCTAGATGAATTCTTACGTTCGATCTGATATCAGGAAATATATTCCTGAGAATGAGATTTGTATAGGCATTTGAAGATGCGCTCATTAATCACACTAGGTTAATATGGCGTCATCAATAGGGCATATTGCCTCAGATAACTAACACCAAACCATACCAGTAGGAAGAGAATAACCTTCTCTAACATAATGATATCATGTCCGATAAAACAATGAACTCAGCCTAGCTGAAGCAGCTAAAGGTCTTCCTATCCATGAAGACAATTAAAAGGCTGATAACTGAGGCCTTAGAAGCTCACTAAGGAGATTTACACAATGCCAGCCAAAGCTTATGAGTCTTCATCTCTGTGAAAACAGACATATCGGTGTAAGTTGCGACCTTGAAAGCTCACTGAATGGAGACTTATAACCATCATCACGCAAGATAGGGAATGAAGAACTGCTATATTAACAGCACTAAATTCCCTGAGACAGTTGTCTCAAGAGATAATTATTTCAGTTATGTCATTGCATAAATACTGAAAAAACGTCGCTCATGATTCTAGCTAGGCTACTAAAGTGTAACAATAAGACTCAAGTCTATGACACCTAGGAAAACAAACCGAAAAGCACTCTTCCTTTAGTGGTTTTATTCCCAAAAGACACCGGTCAGAGCCTAGCTAACGTAGCTTAGAAGTCTTCATCTCCGTGAAGACAGATATCTCAGTGTAACTTGAGACATTGAAAGCTCACTAAACGGAGACTTACAACCATCGTCGTGCAAGGTAGAGGATGACGAGACGCTATACTAACAGCCATAATTCCCAAAGAGACAGTAGTCTCAAGGTAACTACGCAGTGAGGAGACTTTGTCTGCGTGAAGACATATCTGTGTCACATGCAGCCTTTGAAAGCACACTAAATGGAGACATACAACACTAGCCGCTAATGTATAAGAAAAGACCGCTGTAACAATACATAAGGCTGCTAAGGCGTCCACAATGGTATTAAATGTCCTGACGCCAAGGAATACAATACAGAGAAGGAAAAGATGTACCAATTCCCTTTAACAGCTTTATTCCAAACAAGACAGCTGTCTCAGCCTAACTATGCACTATGGAACCTCTATTTGTAAAGAATAGGGCATAGCATTTCTTATACTATTGCTAAGGCAAGGAAGGCATCGTTAATCGGGACAAAAGCCCTCAAAACCTGAGCCAAAAGATCTGGGGATGAAAGATCTTCGTCTTTCCACCACCCAGTATGATAAGCTGTTTTTTGCCTAGCAAATGCAGACTTTTATTCAGATGGAACAATATTCTAAGAGCTTAATACTAAAATTTCGTAGTCTTAAAGTGCTCTTCTGAGAGGGATGGAGACTCACACTCAGTAGCCCTCTCACGATCCAAATGTTCCATCTGAAAATATGGTCAACTCCATCCGACTGAACGGATGACTGGACCAACGCAGCACCGTACGACAGCTCACCATCAGAGTCTGTTAAATGGTAGTACCAGCGACTACTGGAATGCTGCGATACGCAGAGCAATCTGCAGCAGCCGGTCCGTGACTGAGGCTAGCAGAACAATGATAATACACTTGTTACCATAAGCTGCTCATGGGACGGAGATCTGGCCCCAGATTCTCCACACGTCCCGTATAAAAAGGCCTTGAACGACTAACTATCGACCTGAACATGCAAAAGTCAGATAGCTAGTCTGCGGTCAACATGCTTCATTAATGAAGCAGAGGAAGATGCCATAGCTGCAACCGGGTCTGGCTGCAGTGTGGAAGGAGCGTCCCAAACCGAAAGCATGAACGGGCGTCCCAACACACTAAAGTTTCTCGAATCAAAAACAGTCGACCCCAACTTCTGACGGAAAGGAGATGGTTCTCCAACTCGCGGTCTGCTAGGCATCTATCCCTTATCGTGCATATCCATGGATGATGAGGAAGCGGTAACCACAGTCGACCCCGGCTGAAGTGCAGAAGAAGCATCCCGACTCGTCACATAGGAAGGGTGCGCCGACTCACTGAAGTTTCTTACAACACAAAACAGTCATCCCCGACTGTTAACGGGAAGAAAAATGCTCTGCACTTGCGATCTGTCCCCAGATCTCGCCGAGTATCCCACTTAGAAACGTCTAGGCTAATCCACTTTCATGCACTTCCATGTAAGTAGAAGAAGCCATAACTGCCACCGGCCCCTGGCTGCAGTGTGGAAGGAATGTTTTGACGTGTGTTCTGACTCAATATGGTTTCTCACAATGGACACAGTCAACCCCGACTGTTAACGGGTCGGAGAGGGTTCTCCAAACGGTGATCTGACCCCAGATCCAGCCGAGCGTCCCGTAGAGAAATGTCTGGCTTCTTCTACATGCACAATTGACTGGACTGACACAGCACCATCTGACAACTCACCATCGGAGTCTGCGTGAGGCTGAGCCTGCACTTGCTGGGATGATGCAGTGAGCTGCGCAATCTGCGACAGCAAGTCTGTTACTGAGGCTTGAGGAGCAGCGGTCTTTACGTATTATGCCACTTGGTGCTCCTGGGACGAAGATCTGGACGTAGATCTCTACTCCGAAGGTCCCAATGATGGAAGCCTAGCTTCACAAGATCACTAGCTACCGGATGGGCCAACTTCACGGGCGAAGACTGGATACTTCTTCTGGTGGCTGCCTGGACAGCCAAAGTCAGGTAGCTAGTATGCAGTCATTGTGTTTACTTTATCTGCCTGAGGAAGAAGCCGTAACTGTAGCCGACCCCGGCTACAGTTTAGAAGGAGTGTCCCGAGCGGCGAGTGTGGATGTTAGCTCCTACACAGGCAAGTTTATCAAACAACATTTGGCCACAAATGTTGTGGATTAGAGAGAGACCTCTCCCACTCGCGGTCTTTTCAGACCTTGCCGAGCCTCCCTAAGATAAACTTGCAAAATACTACACATGCAAGTTTCTCAACAACATTTGGCCCCAAATGTTGCTGGGTTAGAGAGGAGTCTCTCCCGCTCCTATCAGACCTTACCGAGCCTCCCTAAGAGAACTTTGTAGGCTTCCTCCTTATTTCCGTCGTTGCTGGGTGAGCTTTAGTTTTTGAGGTGCTCGCTCTACACAAATCTACACTTCCCTTGACCCCAACGGACTTAATCAGTGTCACGGCTCATATGAACGGTGTAACCGCTTCACCGGTCGACCTAGCTGCTTACAATGGATAAGAACAATAACGAGAGGCCTTATCCCTTGCTTATATTCATGAGCACCTTGCAGCTAGCTCTATTTGCTCATCAGAGCACAACAACGGTAGCACACTTTGGATGGGTGTCACAAAACCATCACCATGTTCTTGTTCCTCTGAAATGGAAACTGAAAAACCCAGATTATATTGCAGTGAGCTCCGGCAGAGGAACCTCACCACCAACAACGTACCGTGATACCCATCTCCAACGTTTGTCATTCCAATTAACACATGTAGGACAAGAATTCATAGGAGTGCATCAACTACAGGTAAGGCAACAAGCATGTAAATCCGAGGTAGACTTCCTCGCCAAGCATTAGAGTAGTAAGCTTATATAATTACAAGCAAAATACAAAGTCGATAGCACTCCTACAAACTCCACAATAAAATATATGATAAAGATACATGAGTAATAGCAATCAAAACTAAATTCGAAAATTTGTTGAAAAAAGCCTACGTTCCCAAAGGGAACATGATGAGCCCAGGGGCATCCCGATAGAGCCTAAGTGTGGACAAAATCCAAATTTTTTGAGCTACACTACCAGAATCATAAACAATGTATCCTACAATAATCCTACAGTAATATAATACTAAATACTACATATATTTGAGGATGTTGCCAATGTAAACAACGTCAAAGGAAAAAAAATGGAAACAAGAGATCAGGCACACAGAAAGGCCCAAAGTCAGTAAATGATTTAGATGCCACCAGATGTAAAGCTAGATCTTCATATGAAGAAAAAACGATACATCAGATAGAAGATGCAAGACCAAAACGACCGAACACCCCTAGGACGAGGACGTAACCATGAGGATAAACAAAATAAACATTCTGTAATACACGTTAAACTCCCAAGAAATTTAATAAAAAATTTCAATAAAAAACAGCCAAAAAGCTTAGGAGTTTAACAGGAGGGCTTCAAGGAAAGATAGGGAAGGAACACTTAACAAACAGTGGATAAATCATTATCAAGAATGATGACGTCAGCTGTATGTCCCGAAATTGGGAAGCATGAAATAATTTTTATAATTATGATAAAGTTACAGCCCTGAACTTTTCCAACCACCATAGTTCACTTCGATAATCCAATAACAGCCTTGGATCCAACAAATTCTTTCACTGATTTGTGTCTGGCATCCTCAAAAAAGGAGATGTAAAAGCACAGATGTCAGTTCAATGTAATTGACTTTAGGGACAAACAAACAATGAGGTTTGCACCAATTCTGGTCTCTTCTTGACTGCTGCGCATTTGCAGATGGTAAAAGTATGGAGGGCCAGATAGGACTTTTAATTTTCGGTTTTGTATGCAAATTTTGGGGACTGCGGGGGTTCAAAATTTGTGTTTGGCCCTTGATAATATCGAGTTTGCACCAGCTAGTCTGGGCCATTAGTTATTAATATAAAAATATATCAAATTGAGGTTATATTTTAAAAATTAAAAAGCTGTGTTGGGTAAAAGGTTAACATGTGTTTTCAGTATACTAAATGGGTTCAACCATGGTTGCCTCATGGGATCCTGGGACACTCAAAGCAGGCATGGATTCTCACAACCATTTTCGCAAGAATCGGAACGGATTCTCCCAACTTTAGATGAAATATAAGCCCTGTTATTGCACTAAATATTCTAAATACCCAATAATACTTTTCAATATAACTGTAATAATTCACCTTTGACTTTAGGAACATTCAAATTCTGATGTGAGGATTCCTGTTCATCTCTCAGTAGTGGATGGAAAAATGTATACACCAAATCACTCTGAAAACAAAACAAAACCTTTCACGTATTACCAGAAAGAGGCAAGAAATTTATCATCTTTGTAATCAGAAAAACACTGAGAAATATTTGAGAAATTTTCAAACAGAAAAGGAATTTTTACTCACCAACTCAAATATTTTACAGCATGCTTCCAGGGCTCAATTTCCTTTTAACCTGTACAGTGCTAAATTATTTTTGGCAGTCAAAGTTTGTTCACATGTCTTTGCCTTGTTACAATTTATGAGAGAGTGCCTATGGGCACTCTCCAATAAACTGTAACAAGGCAAATCTGCACAGAGTAAATAATTGCAAGTCATACATAATATGATACACATCCAGTGAATATAAAGCATTCAAACTGAGGCACCTGCACATCACTGTAAAGCCCAAATATGGGCTTGAAGCACTGTACCAGTTAAACATGTGAATATCAGTAATTGCGACATAAGATATAAGAATAGTAACATCTGCTGATTTTTTGGTGACACCTTTTTGAAATGTTTAATCCTTTCCCCACCATATGAAAACAAGGGCAACACAAAGCATGGGCCACTGCCTCATGCTGCAAACCTTGTTTTTCTATACAAAACAAAAACTGTAATTCTCCTCCACCCCCCCTCACCTCATCCATTACTTTTAGAAATCATGTTAAAAAAGTAAACTAGATCTAGTTATTTGTGTGCAAAGCACACAATGGTGAATCCCCGCATTTCCTTAGCAACACCTTAGCATAGCTTTAACGTTTCCAATATAAATACCCAAGGAGTCTTTCGATGAAAACTAATTTTCTAACGATAAAAGTGGTTCCACTGGAACCACCTGGGGCCAAATCAAAATTCTGAAACCTTCATGCACATCTAGAGATGTTACCTGAACACATTAGCATAGTTTAAACATTTTGAATTAAATAACCTAGGAGCCCTTCGATGAAAACAGATTTTCCAACGATAAAAGTGGTTCCACTGGAACCACTTGAGGCCAAATCAAAATTCCGAAACCTTCATGCATATTTAGAGTTGTTACCTAAACACAATAGCATAGTTTAAACATTTCAAATTAAATACCCTAGGAGCCTTTTGATGAAAACTGATTTTCTAATGATAAAAGTGGTTCCACCGAAACCACTTCACTTGGGGCCAAATCAAAATTCCGAAACCTTTATGCACATCTAGAGATGTTACCTGAACACATTAGCATAGTTTAAACGTTTTGAATTAAATACCCTAGGAGCCTTTCGATGAAAACTGATTTTCTAACGATAAAAGTGGTTCCACAGGAACCACCTGGGGCCAAATCAAAATTCCGAAACCTTCATGCCCATCTAGAGATGTTACCTGAACACATTAGCATAGTTTAAATGTTTCAAATTAAATACCCTAGGAGCCTTTTCGATGAGAACTGATTTTCGACCGATAAAAGTGGTTCCACTGGAACCACCTGGGGCCAAATCAAAATTTCGAAACGTTCATGCACATCTAGACATTTTACCTGAACACATTAGCATAGTTTAAACGTTTCGAATACCCTAGGAGCCTTTCGATGAAAACTGACTTTCTAACGATAAAAGTGGTTCCACTGGAACCAACTGGGGGCCAAATCAAAATTCCGAAACCTTCATACACATCTAGAGTTGCTACCTGAACATATTAGCATAGTTTAAATGTTTCAAATTAAATACCCTAGGAGCCTTTCGATGAAAACTGATTTTCCAATGATAAAAGTGGTTCCACTGGAACCACCTGGGGCCAAATCAAAATTCCGAAACGATCATGCACATCTAGACATGTTACCTGAACAAATTAGCATAGTTTAAACGTTTCAAATTAAATACCCTAGGAGCCTTTTGATGAAAACTGATTTTCCAACGATAAAAGTGGTTCCACGGTTCAACTTAGCAATGGTGCGTCTGTGTGTAAGCAGCACTGCATTTTGCTCTTCAAAAATACCTCAAAATTCCTCATTTCTGGACTACTGTGGCTTTTGAAAACCGCTGGATGTGTGCATAATGTCACTTGGAATAGCAGGAAAGTATTCTCTATTAGATTTTTGGTGCAGTTTGTGCATTATTTTGATGTTTTTCCAGAAGTTCTTTGTGTTAAATTGCTTAATGAACACTAATCACTGCAGTCAATATTTAATGAACCTGAACATGTCTCACACTAATTACAGCTCAACCACCTGTGAACAATCAATAATCAATCCAGGTGTGATGTGTTGCAAGACAATAACCTACTGTTCTGGACTATTTCACTCATTGAATAAACCCTATGAAAATAATGGTTCACTGTTTCGTCTACCCGATTCCGTTATGGCAAGGATTAAATCACTTGGCATATTGCGACGGCGCAGAAATAGGAAAGGTGGTCGTCGACGATACAAAAATCGTGAAATGAAACGCCTTCATGCGAACAACTTAATAGTGATGAAACGTGAAGAATGGCCTCAGAAAGAAGACGTTGGTCTCAAAATGTGCCTTCTAAATGCTAGATCTACTGTCAACAAAACTGATCCAGTTTTAGGCTACATTGAAGACAATGATATATTATTGGCCATGATTACAGAGATGTGGTTGTCTGCGGACAACACTCTCACCGTTGGTGAGCTACAGCAGAAAAACAGACAACTTTTGCACCACCCACACGAGGCTAGCATAGGCGACGAGGTAGGCATACTGTTTGATAATTCCCCACACATTAAGTGTTTGACTACCAGAAAATTTATATCATTTGAACTTATTGAAACAATCCTATCATGCGCCTCAACTTCCCTGCAGATCTGTGTAGCATACCGACCCCAACCTAGTACTAAACTTAAAACTACAGTCAATCTATTCATTGAAGAATTCTGTGAATTCCTAGGATCCCTGGTATCGTCACCCTCAAGGTTTCTCGTGGCAGGCAATTTCAATTTTCATATTGATACGGTTGACAATGTAGATGCCCACAAGCTCCAAGATCTTCTGAACTCTAACTCTATGAACCTTTTCCAGCATGTGACTGGCGCAACTCATAAAGGTGGCCACACACTGGATTTAGTTATAACGAGAAAAGAAGATAGTGACCTTATATTTGACTTGAACATTGTCGATCTGGCACTATCGGACCATTATGCGATCGAGTTCAACTTGACTCTGCCTCGTACAAAAGTACCCTCAAAGAAAATGTCTTACAGGAAATTTTGAAATATCGACCAAATAAAATTTTCTGCATCGATTTCTTCGTCGATGCCAGAAGAAACTGACACCTACAGGACAGCTGATGAGGTGTTTGACAACATCACATCAACCCTTCGTAAACTAACTGATATTTATGCGCCCATTCAGACACATACCATAACCATCCGTCCTGATACACAGTGGTTCAACGACAAGATTAGAAAATCGAAATCTGTCCGCCGTAAACCTGAACTCCAATGGCAGAAATCAAAACTCACTGTACATTGGGAGATATATATATAGATCAAAGAAACCGCGTCAACAGCTTGATACAAGAGGCTAAGAAAAACTATTTCTCCAGTGTCGTCAGAGACAATATTAATAGACCGAAGACTTTATCAGACGAAATTAACAAACTACGACACCATGCAAAGGCATCTGTCTTGCCGGACCATTCATCAGAGACAGAGCTTGCCGACCGCTTCTCAAAATTCTTTGTTAACAAAATTGATCTCATCAGAGAAGGTCTGCTTAAAAGCAGCGGCCATAGTGAACTTACTGATGCCACAAATCTTCAAGAGTCACAGGTTGCCCCCCCCCCCCCCCCCACCTCGATACCTTCAGGCCATTATATTTATTTATTTATTTATTTATTGATGTTTAAGGTCACATATTTATGCACAATGGCTAATCATGACCGTGACAGTTTTACGGGTGGAGGAAGCCGGAGTACCCGGAGAGAACCACCGAGCAATGACGAGCAGCTGCCAGCTCCCCAACATCATAACTCTGCACTGCAGCACAGGCAGGGTTAGATTGGTTGAAGACATGCGTACCATCGACGTGCAGTACGCCTTAGTACACGGCGTCATCGTGCCCCCACGCGGGCAATGGAGATGAAGTGTCTTGCCCAAGGACACAACGCGGTTGCCGCAGGTGGGATTCGAACCGAGGACCTCTCGGCTTGCAGCCTGCACCTCTACCTACTGAGCCACCGTGCTCCCACCTTCAGGCCATTAAATTTGGACAAGATCAAACGTATTGTGTTAAAAGCCCCATCCAAACAGTGTACATTGGATGTTATTCCTACATGGCTACTTAAGGCATGCCTGCCAGACATTGCACCCTGGCTCCTACATGTTGTGAACTCATCTCTTTTAGCGAGAGTCTTTCCACTGAATATGAAACATGCCCTCATAACCCCTTTACTCAAGAAACCTGGACTAGATCCTAATGGCCTGAAAAATTACCGCCCGGTCTCCAACCTCTCGTTCATTTCCAAGATTGTGGAATGGGCGGTGGCTTTTCAGTTAAACGAACACTTGGCAAGGTATGGACTATCCGAGGTTTTCCAGTCTGCATACAAATCAAACTGCAGCACGGAAACAGCTCTCCTCCGGGTACAGAATGACCTACTCATGTCCATGGACAGGCACCAAACTTCTTGCCTTGTTCTACTGGATCTGAGCATGGCCTTTGATACCATTGATCACCACACTCTTCTTAACAGACTGGAAGGTAGGATTGGCATCTCTGGCATGGCTCTCCAGTGGTTCTCGTCATATCTAACTGACCACACCCAAAGTGTTTGTATTAACAGTTCATCCTCAACTAAACATACACTGAAATATGGAGTTCCCCAAGGATCTGTACTGTAAAATTGGCCTCAGCTGGCGATAGGGCTTTCTCAATTGCTGCACCTGTTCTCTGGAATTCCTTACCAAGTCATATAAAAACGGAACTGACCATCAAACAATTTAAGTCCCACTTGAAAACATATCTATTTAGCCAAGCATTTTGTTTGACCACATAGATATGAAACCCATACACTACATCATTACAGTGTAGCATGTAAAGCCAAAGAGCACTATGTGGATTTT
Source organism: Pictodentalium vernedei (assembly GCA_031216915.1). NCBI lineage: Eukaryota > Metazoa > Mollusca > Scaphopoda > Dentaliida > Dentaliidae > Pictodentalium > Pictodentalium vernedei. Next base: position 122,156,897 of record CM062289.1, on the reverse strand, counting down.
AGGCTTAAACATTATTAGCTCACCTGACTGAGAGTCAGGGTGAGCTTTTCTGATCACTCATCCGTCGTCCAGTGTGAAGGTGGTGTTTGAGCCTCTTTCTCCTAAACCACAGGCCACATTTTAAGGGGACGTCCAACCTAACTTTGGTCAAATTTCATGTAATTTTCTTTCAAGTCTAAAAAAGGCCCAAAATGAATAACCCCAATAAATTATATACCAAAATGCTTGGAATGAAACATAGAACATGTGGAAACTGAAATTTGCCATGGAACTGCTGCCATGTGTAAATAGCACCACCTGAAAGTCTGCTATGGCATAAGTAAGAGAACAAAATTTTTACAATAAAATACCTCAAAATAAAATAACAGCTGTATTCTATAAACATTTAAGTACATACTCGAAGAAATCTTTTCCTAATTCATGAAAGTAATGAAGATTGAGACCAAATGTTATAAGTGGAGTGCTCACTGATTGAAGGCAGACATTTTCTTTTGTGTATGTTTTGATTTGGGGAGTTCAACAAAGGTCAACTTGAAGGAGTCCAGCAGAAGAAGTATGGAAGGACAAAAGAGTGTCTCCCAATATCAAGATGTATGTGTTACTGTAATGGTTTGGAAAGAAAATATGATATTCTCCTATGTAGAATGCACTGCAAAGTCATACATTGTAGTTGAATAAATATATTTACAAACCCCTTGCACTGTAACCCCTTTTATCCCATGCATCAATTTGATAGTGATTAAATTGTTAAATTTGTCTGGTTTATCAATAAGAATATTAGCTTTGTTTAACTCTTGGACACCAATACACTCATGATATCTGTTGGAGAAGAAATAAGGGTAACTGTAACCTGTCACTGCAATAAACCATCTAATGTACTTAAAAGTACATTGTTATTCAAAACACATCAAATCAACCTTACATAACCATTATTGCATGTACTTTCCCCAAGGAGGCTTACTGACATATTGAGATCAGAAGGGCACATCCAGAGGGTCTCACATATTTTTTTTCAAGAACGCAGTACACAAAGCAATCCCCCAAAGATGACAAGTGAGCTCCATTTGACACAGAAAATTTCGGGGGGGGGGGGGGGGGGGGGGGGGGGGGGGGGGGGGTCTCTTCCTTGTATGACTCTACCTCCGGCACTCAAGGCATATGCCTTTTTTCTCAAAGTTTAACTCTTTTTTCTTTTTGAAGATCCTGGCCACACATGTTCCAAACACTATGAGACAGGTAAACCTCCAAATAAGTGTATCTGCAAAAATCATGTTACATTGCAAAACATTCTTTTTAGAGTTTTAGTTCTGGACCTTTCATGCTTCTTACTTCCAACTATAACACTTAATTTATCGATTAATGGGTGAATAGAAAAGTCCTGCCATAATCAACATTTTGAGTTCCATAAGCCTTCAAAACAGCTCCAATAAAAGTGTCAAACATCAGATTGGTGGCTTTATACAGAATATTCATTAGGTTGTTGCTTGATAAGTAATAGGAACAAAATCTTCACAAGAAAATTCTGTAGCAATACAATTGAGGGTATTAGCAGGCACTCTGCAACAAATTGTAACAAATCAACTAGTTATAAACAAAATTTTCTAACTCAAAAGAGTGAAAAAGTACAACTCTGAAAAAATGTGGGAAGAAACACATGCTACAGCAGCTACACAGGCATTGTTTCTCCATGATGCTCGATCACAAAACCAAATATCCTTCAAATTGGAGTAGCAATGGTTGAGATACAAGGGGGAATGTTGGTACATGCAATGATGAATGGGTAAGACTAAGATTAAGAGGACAGGGGTCACCACTGCACGGCCCTAGATGCACCTTTGATTTTCCAACTTCCACTAAGTTCCAGGTCTGGGGCATAATAATCGCAACACACCCACCTTATCAGTTCATAATTTCAGTAAAATAAAAGAAATTATCAATTTGAATTAAATAATAGATGATGTAAAAATATTTGGCTTCCTTCGCCTTCTCGTACTATTTAATTACCACAAACAATATCAGTTTTTATGCCGACAAACGAAACTGAATGCATGTGGTTTGATTAAAAAGTAACTCGGCATGAATAATGAAGAAATTGCGAATATTTCGTGTATTTCATTTATTTAAAAGCCAATTGCAGCTAATATTGACCGTGCATTCGATAATTCGTTTCGGTTTTGACCACACGGCCACGCTGACACTCCGTGACAGCGGTTATGTTTATTGTGATATGCAAATTGGGGGATGGTTTCCGGTGAAGGAGATTTGTCACAGTTGTCAGTGTAAAACGATCATAAAAGACACTGATCGACGCTTGTATTACTATGGTTGGTTGGAAGAAAAAACTAAATTCTCAGCATCGTCCAAGCGCACCTTATTTAAAAGCACGAATGCATCATTTTCAACCCATCTTCAATCGGTCCTTTGCAGACATCAAACATACCCACCTTCAAATTCCATGGTTACTAGGAAGTAAATAACTTTGCAGCGACAGGGGGAAATTAACACGCTCAATATAGTTCCAGGTCACTTGGAATATACTTCGTGAAAAAGTGATTTCTGAAGCATTCTGCTTACTTTGTTTTGAATATTGCCTTATTTTATGTGTATCGTCCCGATTTTATACACTCGGTTATTTTTTTTACAAGTGGTTCATGTTGTCTTTCTAGTGCGCAATAATTCAGATTTTTTGTCAACAAAAAAGTTCAGACGGCCTGTAAACATGAGAGGGAATTTCGAACCATATTTTGCAGTTATGACATTAACAGCTCAAGTACTTGCTGTCACCTGTTTGCAAATACGCTCATACATTGTCTCGAACAAATAAAGGGCGTGATCACGTCCTTGCATTCTTACGATTGCCCAAATTGAGTATTTCTGCAAGAACCACATCGTAATCACATGACCGGAAAAACATCGTTGAAACATGGCCACATCCGGAACATCAAAAATTTGTGTTGATGTTATTACATTCAAACGTCAAAACCCACCAGAGTGTGGGTCAAAAAAATGCTTTCTCCGAGTCTGTAGTATGTTATCATTATATTAAGGACAAGGCTTTCGAATTACCGATTATTTTGTGGTTTTACCGGTTCGTTACTTATGCCATTTGCAAATTAATCTTCTTCAAAATCATAAAATTCACTTTTTTTCCTGAAAAAAAATATATGTACCTTTTCTATGCACTTTACTCATTATTTTGATATATAATTTGCCTTTCCTTACTTCTCTTATCTGTTTCTGAGGCATTGGGAAAAATGTCAAAAAATTGACCAAAGTTAGGTTGGACGACCCCTTAATTAAATTTCATGTAAGTAGTGGTTATATAGGGGCATTTTGATTTTTTGCAAATTAGGTTTCGGATCATTTTGAGCAGAGGGGTGGGGAAAAAATGGCCAAATTTTTTGAAAATCTTCTTCTAATGAACCACCAGTAGCAGAGACTTGATATATGGTATACAGAGTCCTTTTGAGGTTTAGAATCAAGTTTGTTCAAGAGAAGTTTGTCAGGCATTATTTGCCTTCGTCATGGGAGGGGCAAAACTTTTAGCCATGAGGTCGATTTGAACCAAATTTGATATGAGATGATAAAGGGTCATAAGTAGTTGATTGAAGCAAAAAATTTATTTCTCATTGCCCCGTGGGAACCTCGGGAGCTAAAAATAGGAAAAACCTTAAAACTGCCATATCTCCAAAACTACACGGCACAGAGAATTCTTATTTTGTATAAAGCTTACTTTTATCCAGTAGAATAGAATGGTTAAAACAAATCCCTCTTGGTTTGATCACGAGGTACTTTTTCAGGACTTTGAAAAAGTGCTGTCAGCACTTTTTAACACTGTAGGCAATGGGAAAAACATTAAAAAATCTTCTTCTCAAGATCCAGCAGGCAGAATCTTTTGATATTTGGTATGCAACATTGTAGGGTGGATCTGATTCAAGTTTGTTCAAATCGGCCCCTTGGGTTCATGTTTGGGCTCAGTATAGGAGCCCGATTTCGAACTTAGTGCATTTCAGGAAAATTTCTTAAAAAATCTTCTTCTCCAGATCCAGCAGGCAGAATCTTTTGATATTTAGTATGCAACATCGTGGTGTGGATCTGATTCAAGTTTGTTCAAATCGGCTCCCTAGATTCATATTTGGGCGCACTATAGAAGCTCGAATTTGAACTTAGTGCATTTCAGGCAAATTTCTTCAAAAATCTTCTTCTCCAGATCCAGCAGGCAGAATCTTTTGAAATTTGGTATGCAACATTGTGGGGTGGATCTGATTCAAGTTTGTTCAAATCGGCCCCTGGATTCATATTTGGGCTCACTATAGAAGCCCGAATTCGAACTTAGTGCATTTCAAGCAAATTTCTTAAAAAATCTTCTTCTCCAGATCCAGCAAGCAGAATCTATTGATATTGGGTACGCACCATGCTTAGGGGGGTGAGATTCAAGTTTGTTCAAGCCAAGTCCCTGGGTTCATATTTGGACTCACTAAGGTAGCCCGAATAATAACTTAGTTCAAAATGAGGAATTTTCTTTAAAAATCTTCTTCAGATCCAGCAATCGGAATGTTTTGGTATTTAGTGTGCAGCATCCTTGAGGGAGGGAGGGGGGGGGGGGGAGATTCAAGTTTGTTAAAGCCAAGTCCCTGGGTTCATATATGGGCTCCCTGTGGGAGCCCGAATTATAACTTAGTTCAATATGAGGAATATTCTTTAAAAGTTAAAAAATTTATAGTAATTTATATATTTTTTATACTTACCAATGACCCAGACTTAGCTGGTGCTAACTCTAACAAAACCAGGGCCAAACACAAATTTTGCCCCCCAATCCCCAAAATTTGCATCCAAAACAAAAAGAAATCATGTCCTAAAGGACCTCCATACTACGCCTCTACTGCGCATACGCAGTGACGCAGACGTCCCGTAATTGGCGCCAATTATCATTCTTACTGGCAGTGCCTGGTCAGCGCTATGTACTCAGCGGGGAGGCAAGAGTTCCCAACTCCAGGGAGGGCCATCCCCGTCTGGGTCATTGGTAAGTATAAAAAATATATAAATCACTATAAATTTTTTAACATTTTTATACTGTACCAATGACCCAGACTTAGCTGAATAGTAAACAGGCTGGAGGGCCTAGGACATAGAGGAAAATCCAATAAGCTCAACTATATAGTAAAGAGGTAACCCCTTAAGGAGAAAAGGAGTATTAGGCTTTACATGTATCTTTCTTATTTAGTATTAAATTAGAAAGATACACTACCCTTAATAATTGAGCACAATAACATTCATGTTCTCTATTAACATCCAGTATAACCCTTTTACTAATTATTTTTAAAGCAAGCCAATAAACAAAGTAGTCCAGAGAATTGAGACTCTTTATAGTCATTTAAAAGTGTCCGAGTATTGTATATTAAAGCCCGTTTGACACTTGACATATACAAATGCTTCACACCGAGCTACACTTTAAAAATAAGACATGAATGAATTTAAACATTAATATTACACTTTAAAACCATCCCGGAAGCGACTCAGAAATACTGACTTGGAGGAGGCATTCCCTTGCTTTTCACTATAAAGCAGGTGACCTAAGGGAACCCCCCCCCCCCCCCCTTCCCCTTGCCCTGGGTCAAATAGCCCAGAGCGAAGAGGGCAGCCGGACGGAGTCACTGCCGGAACAGAAAGCCTGCATAACTATAGTTGCAACTGTTTAGTGGACGACATTCTGAGCAACAGATAACGGACCTAAACAATGCAGGTCTCCAGAAATGGACTCAATATTTCTGAGATAAAAATTCGTAAATGTGGATGGCTGAGACCAATAAGCAGCCTTCATTAAATCTGTAATAGCAACACTATTAGCATAAGCCCAGGAAGTAGAAAGAGCTCTTACTTCATGAGCAGAAATCTTAAGCACAGACTGCTGAGAAGAAGATAAATCTTCATAAGCAGTACGGATAGTTAACTGAATCCATCTAGCAATAGAATGGACTGAAATATCCTTTCTATTAGGCATCAAAGACAGAAAGAAACGTTTCCGTCCCTTTCTGATAAACTGAGATCTCTGTTTATAGATACGTAATGCTCTAACAGGACAGAGTAAAGGCCTACGCCCGTCTGAAGACGGAAGAGCCTTAATAACAATAGGTTCCAGATATTTATTAGGAGCCTGATTCTTAGCTAAAAAACCCACATTAGTAGTGAAGGTGATAGTGTTCCCAACACTACGATAATGAGAATCATCCACCGATAGTGCATGAAGCTCACTGACTCTTCTAGCAGAAGAGAAAGCTAAGAGAAAAGCTGTCTTATAAGATAAGAATTTGAAATCTACTGTCCCAAGAGGTTCAAATGGCTTTTCCTTCAATTTAAGAAGAACCCAAGCTAAATTCCACTTAGGAATTAATCTAAGAGTTCTGGGTCTATTTATCGAAAAGTTTCTAACCAACTTCGATAAAGAGACATTAGATCCAATTTGTAAACTATCATGATGTGCATAGGTATCAGATAACATAGATCTATAACCCTTTATAGTAACAGGCTGCAGTTTGATTTCGTCAAACAAGTATACTAGAAAGTTTGCAATGTCTGGTATAGAGGGATCGAATATATCTACAGAATGATCCCTACACCAACGACGAAAAACCTTCCACTTAGCCGCATAGTTTAGCGAAGAGGAGGTCCTCCTACAGTTAGAAATCGCGTCCACTGCTCGTCCTGTAAAGTGCTTGCCATGCAAGAAGGACCGCACAACGGAAAAACGTGAAGGTTGAGACCTTGCGGGTTGTGATGGAGTTGTCGCGATTTCCCCTGCAAAAGAAGATCCTCCCGTGGCGGAAGCTTTCGCGGTAGGTCCCACAACAGACACCTGAGTAGAATTATCCACGGTCTCTGTGGAGACAGAGATGCTACCAACAGAATCTTGCATTGAGATTGTTTTATCTTTAGCAATACTTGCTGAATTAACGGCGCTGGAGGATACGCATATCCTATCATTCCGTCCCAAGGGATCGACAGAGCGTCTACTGCAAATGCTCTTGGATCCGGACACGGAGACACATACGTCTGCAACTGATTGTTGAGATGTGTCGCAAATAAGTCTATCATTGGCCGTTCCCATTGGTAGCAAATCTGATTGAATACTTGTTTGTTGAGAGTCCACTCCGACGGCAACAAGCGACCCTTTCATGAAAGGGAGTCTGCTAGCACATTCAGACGACCCGGTATGTGACGGACCGAAAGAAGAACGTGATGTTCTAGCGCAAACAGAAGGATTCTTTCCGTTAGATTGAACAACGGAACTGAATGAGTGCCTCCCTGATTCCGTATATACGCCACTACTGTCGTATTGTCGGATAGGATTTGTACATGAGCATCGTGAATAATGTCCATCCAGTGACGTAACGCAAGCCAAATTGACATCATTTCCTTGATGTTTATGTGCTTGCACAGGAATTGCGGATCCCAAAGATCCTGGCATCTCGAATCCGTTGGGATTAATGATGCACCCCAACCTGTTTGACTGGCATCCGTCATAACGGTAAAACTCGGATCCGGCAACTGCAGCGGAACTCCCTGAGTTAACCACTGAATGTTTGCCCAAGTCTGAATCTCTTGTTTCACTTGATCTGACAAGAGAACGTCTACATCGAGTGAATGAATTTTCACACTCCAATTCTGAGTCAGGAAAATTTGAAGAGGACGTGTGCGTAACCGCCCCATCGGAATGAGATCCGCGGCGGCTCCGCACAGACCTATCAGTCTCATAAATTCTCTCGCCGTGACTTTGTCTGCGTGCAGACAATAGCGAGCGTAACAACTGACTAATTTTGCTCTGGTTAACGGCAGACGAACGAGATTGTTGTGCGTCTCGAAGCTCATTCCCAGATGAGTGAATGACTTGGACGGCACCAGATCCGACTTCTCCTCGTTTACTATAAAACCGAGACGTCGGAGCAATAGAAGAAGATTCTGAACATCGTTCTGAAGCGTTAACTCGTTGCCGTACCTCTGAAGAATGTCGTCCAGGTAGGCCGACGTTACCGCAGACGAATGAGCTTGGAAGTAGATCATTACCGAGTTCATTACCCGAGTGAAAGCCCAGGGTGCTAGATTCAATCCGAAGCACATCGCCCGGAATTGATACACCACTCCTAGGACTGTGAAGCGTAGATACTTTCGGAATGTCGGATGTACCATGACGTGAAAGTACGCATCTTTGAGATCTATGCTCGTTGCATAATCGTTCACCCGAATACTCGCTCTGACCGATCGAATCGTCTCCATATAAAACTTCGGAGCGACGATCAGCTTGTTTATCCAGCTCAAATCTATGACTGGACGGAACGAGCCGTCTGGTTTCGGAACCAGAAACAGATGGCTGTAGAATCCCGGAGATTCCTGGTTTTCTACGACCTCTACCGCGTTCTTCATTAAAAGAGACTGCACCTCGGATAACAGAGCGTCTCTTTTCTGCGGATTTGACGGAAGATGAGTCCACTTTGGACTTCGAGTTAATGGAGGCTTTCGTTTGAAGGATATCTTTAGACCTTCCGAAGTCACTCCTCTCACCCAAGGGTCGTCCGTAATCGACGCCCATTCTTGTGAAAAGCTTGACAACCTTCCGCCAACCGGAACGCGATAGAGGTTTAAGCCATCACCTCCTGGACCTGCGAGGCCTGCGGTAGGAGAAACCACGTCTTCCACGACCCGCACCTCGCCCCGTCGACCTCGGGGCGTCCGACCGATTGTCCCAGCCTGAAGGACGTCCCGAACGAGAGTCGCTATCCTGACGGTCTCTCGAATAAGACCAAGAGGACGCACCGGAACCTCTATAGGAACCTCTCTTGGGCGCATTAGACCCAGAAGTGCCTGTCTTATTCGTGTCTGCTGTATCCGACTTCTTAGGAGCAGATTTGAACAACAGAGAATCCTTAGCTTTCTTTGTAATTTTATCATAAATAGCGGAAAGCTTGCCGTCAAAGAGAAGTTCTCCTGAGACCGAAGCGACTCTAAGAGAGTTCTTCACCTTAGAATCCACTAGTGTGGATGTAGCTAGGGCTGCGTCACGTCTAACCAACTCCAGATTTGCCACTGAAAGGGCGGAGTTACACGTGGAATAAGCTACTGCCCTTGAAAGAAGTCTTAAAGAGGATTGTATATCCTGAAACTCTTTCCCCTGAAGGCGCAGTGATAACGCCTTAGTAAGGTGATCTGCGTAAGATAAGGCATCTAAATTGGCTCTGTTAGATGCAATAGCTGTTTCCAACACCGCGGTTGGAATAGAAGCTGACGACGGTAATGATAGCTCTAAGTCTTCCGCCTCGTCGTCCATACGCAGAGGAACTCTCGGTATACCCTGTCCTGCTGTATCGAATTTATTCCTTGCATTAATGAAAGGCAGGTTGAGAGTATTAGCGGACAAGAAACCTGCTTTCCCCGTCCTGGAAGCAAGTTTAAATATAGCGTCGTTCAATAATTCAAATGTTCTTGCAACATTATTGGACTGCGACAGAAACTCGGGAGCGATGTCCCTGAACCGCTCAAAAAATTCAGAGTCCAATGACGCTATAATTCTCTTGTCCGGAAGCGCAGCAGTCTGGCCCGACGGAACAACTTGAGGGAGAAAGTGCCGGATGAAGTCCATGGCAGCTTTATGTTGTTCCGAAAGGGATAGCTCCAAGTCATCCGTATCCCTTTCACCATCCGGTCGGACCTCATGATGTTCCCGGTCGTCCGCCCCCGATGCTTCGGCGGAGCGTACCGACCCAGCGCCGTCGGATAATTCTCGATCCGACACCGTTTCTGTCGGCTGCTGGGATGCTGCGATAAGCTGTGCTATCTGCACAAGAATGTCCGGCGTCGAGACCTGCAGAGGCGCAGTCTTTCGCTGCTTCGCCGAGGGCAGCTCCGCATCAGATGGCTCCCGCATACTTTTCCTATGCGAACGTCCGGAGTCCATCGGTCTTGAATCCCTGGCTGCAGGATGGTGTGACCTGGTCGCCGAAGAATCCTTGATCAGCGAAGCTGGTAATATATCGGCGGTCACGCAGCCAAGGTGCGGTCGTGTGCGCTGACGAGAAGAGAAAGCCTTAACAGTCTCTGCGGACTGCTTATACAATGGAGCGTCCCGAGCGACGGACGTATGCTCCGCTAAAGACACATTTTGTACCACAACATCTGGTCCCAGATGTTGTTGTACGAGAGAGGGGCCTCTCTCGCTCGCGGCCCGGCTGGACCTGGACGAGCTAGGAACCGGACTCAAAGGCTTCCTCCGTTCTCGCTTACTATCCGCCGTCACTGGGTGTGCATCTATTATGTTTATAGTGCTCGCATCACCCAAAATTTCCTCTTGGACCGCATCGGACGAACCCGGCTGCCGAACCATTCGGTGAATGGACGCTACACTGGGCGAGCTAGCGGACGACATTTGTCTAATCTCCATGAGCACTTTTGCCGCTAGCTCTGAATTCATTTGTGACGACGGACGCACACTTGAAGAAGATAACATGGAAACATCACCCTGTTCTGGTTCCTCTGAAATAGAAACTGAGAGAGTAGAGTGACCTTGCGGAGAAAGAGCCGGCATCGCTCTTTCTCCAGAAACAACATATCGTGACACACGTTTCCAATGTTTCTCATCCCAATGTTCACATATAGGACAGGGATTAATGCGAGAACACTGACTACAATTAATACAATGATCATGAAAGTCAGAGGAAGATTTCTTCCTATTACAAATTGAACAACGTCCCTTCATTGTGAAAGAACAACAATAAGTCCTAGTTACTCGCAAAAACCCCTGACACAAAGATACATAATAACATGAGCCATTAATAAATGAAAAAACAATTGCAAAACAAAATAATTTTGAAAAAATATTTTTTCAGCGAAGCCCAAGTTGCTGAAAAGTAACGTTGAGCCCCGATGGATCCGATGGCAAAGTGTGGTCAAAAATTTTAAATTTATATTAAATAATTAATGAGACACTTCCGGATAATATAAATGTATCTTATAGTGAGATAAACTACAGCAAAGGCAAACAGCCCCCCTCAAAAAAGGCTGTTGCCAATGAAAACAAACAGTGTAAAAACACCAGAAAACATGACTCCAGGCACTGAAAAAACTGGCCCGGAATCAGTCATCAATTACACTCTATCTGATGCAAAACAGAGACTCCCAGGGGAGAATCTGTAGAACATCAGATGGAAGATGCAGAACACAAACGTTATACACCCATGGGTGAACACGTAACTATGGGGAAAATAACAGAAAACATTCTGTAACCAAGCAACTCTCCCAAGAAATTTTAGAAATGAAATTTCTCAAAAATATGCCAAAAGCATGGGAGAATTGCAAGGGGGGACTTTAGAAGGCTAGGGGAGAGGAAACACTGAATAAGCAGTGCAACAATTAGCAAGAATGACAACAAGAGGCCCATGCCTCGAAAATAGGCAACTTAACATAATTTCATCAAAAAATTTTAAGTACAGCCCTGATTATTTTTTGTCACTTCTTTTTCCTCTCCTCCTTCTATCCTCCTTAGAATCACATTTTCTCCAAAAATTACGTGTCTGGCATCTTTTAAACTGAGATTTACAAGCACAAAGATCAGTGAGATGTTGACTGATGAAGGGCCAAACAGAGAATGATAATTGGCGCCAATTTCGGGACGTCTGCGTCACTGCGCATGTGCAGTAGAGGCGTAGTATGGAGGTCCTTTAGGACATGATTTCTTTTTGTTTTGGATGCAAATTTTGGGGATTGGGGGGCAAAATTTGTGTTTGGCCCTGGTTTTGTTAGAGTTAGCACCAGCTAAGTCTGGGTCATTGGTACAGTATAAAAATATCTTTTTTTTTAGATCCACTGGTCACAATCTTTGGATATTTGGTATAATTATGCTTTTCTTAGGAGGAGCAGATGCAACTTGTTGATATCAATTCTCTGGGTTGATATTTAGGCTACCATGTCAGGTGAGCACCCTCAGGCCCCCTGGGGCCTCTTGTTATTATTAAACATTATTATTATTATTAACTCCCACCGGAACCACTTGGGGCCAAATCAAAATTCTGAAACCTTTATGCACATCTAGAGATATTAGCTGAACACCTTAGCATAGTTTTAACGTTTTGAATTGAATACCCTAGGAGCCTTTCAATGAAAACTAATTTTCCAACGATAAAAGTGGTTCCACTGGAACCACCTGGGGCCAAATCAAAATTCTGAAACATTCATGCACATCTAGATATGTTACCTGAACACCTTAGCATAGTTTTAACGTTTCGAATTAAATACCCTAGGAGTCTTTCGATGAAAACGGATTTTCCAACGATAAAAGTGGTTCCACTGGAACCACCTGGGGCCAAATCAAAATTCCGAAAACTTCATGCACATCTAGAGAGGTTACCTGAAAACATTAGCGTAGTTTGAACGTTTCGAATTAAATATCCTAGGAGCCTTTCAATGAAAACGGATTTTCTAACGATAAAAGTGGTTCCACCGGATCCACTTGGGGCCAAATCAAAATTCCGAAACCTTTATGCACATCTAGAGTTGTCACCTGAACACCTTAGCATAGTTTTAACGTTTCGAATTAAATACCCTAGGAGTCTTTCGATGAAAATGGATTTTCCAACGATAAAAGTGGTTCCACTGGAACCACCTGGGGCCAAATCAAAATTCCGAAAACTTCATGCACATCTAGAGAGGTTACCTGAAAACATTAGCATAGTTTGAACGTTTCGAATTAAATATCCTAAGAGCCTTTCGATGAAAACTGATTTTCTAACGATAAAAGTGGTTCCACGGGAACCACTTGGGGCCAAATCAAAACTCCGAAACCTTCATCCACATCCTCAGTTGCTACTTGAACACCGTAGCATAGTTTAAACGTTTCGAATTAAATACCCTAGGAGCCTTTCAGGGTGTGACGTATGGATGGACGGATGTACGGACGGACGGAGATCACGACTATATCCCCGCATTTTTGGAAATGCAGGGATAATAAAATACTGGCAATGTTCAAGAACATATGCACAGTTTCATCTACTTGATTGATAAAAATTAGATAAATAAATTCCAAACACCCCATAAATTCAAGTCAGAAAAATGGTGTGGGGGTGGGGGTGGGGGGGTGGACACCCACCCTCAAATTTGAAATTTTTTTTTTGGATTTCTTGCCCTCAGTACATGTACAGTGCCTTCAGTTATGAGATCCCCCCTCCTCTTCACTAGCATGGTCCTCCAGGATTTCAGACCAGGGCTCCACCACTGGAAAGTAAGCTTAGGTACTTTATCAAGATGCAACCGTCTGAGTGATCAATTCGGACTCCCGTGTTATGTCTTTGGGCAAGGCACTTAACCCCGATTGTCCACAAGGGGGCACGATGATGACGTATACTAAGGCATACTGCATGTCGATGGTGCGCATGTCTTCAACCAATCTAACCCTGTCTACACTACAGTGCGGAGTTACGATGATGGGGAGCTGGCAGCTACTCATCGTTGCTCAGTGGTTCTCTCCGCGTACTCCGGCTTCCTCCACCTGTAAAACTGTCATCGACACAATATGATCTTGGCTGTTAAAGTGTTGTTAAACCATAATAAATAAATAATCAAAATGCAAATATTTTATAAAAATGCTTTTTAGCAAAAATCACTATTTCCTTATATTTTGAGGAGTCACTAAGCTTTTACCATGGTTTGGGGGATAATATGCAATTGTGCTCATGTCGATAATTAGACATCACTGCAAGAAACACCAACAACTGCCCCATTTTTTATGATTCCCACTTCAAATGCCAGTGAAATAAAAGAAACACAACACAAATCATATTTCTTGTGGTTTTGTTAACTTTTATTGAATTAAGTCGAATTAAGTCGGGGAATACGAATCACTTTCATTGGTTACTCACTCTAGTATTTTCACCAATATCTCTCCTAATTTTGACTGTAGAGGTTCGTTTTTTACCTAATTATTTTTGCACTGTTTCAGTTATTCTTTCACACATCTCAGTTATCTACAACCCAGACAAATGTTAGGCAAACTGTTTGAAATACTGTTTCTATCTTCCAAGTTCCACTCAGCTTATTTATAGCAGTTAGTACAGTAAATTGAAAACTTGAGACTCAAGTTTGCAAAACAAAACATGGGGTCTCAAAATCATGAGAATTTGTCACCTAATCGTGGGGTCAGAAGATGGCATCAAAAATCAGGAGTCTCCCGCCAAAATTGTGAAGCTTAACATGTCTGGTTTGAAGGAGCCTTAAAGGTAGTATGGGACATAAAAATTTTCTAAGTGGAAAGAAAGGCCGCCATAACTATGGGAATGAAAGTGTCAATGACACTGTAGCTTAACTTGACTGTGTGTTGTGTTTGACGAAAAGGATAATGTTCAATGTTTATGAAAGGATTATGAATTAAGACAAGAATTGTGATAATTGAGAATATGATAAATTCTGTTCCCTGTATGTTATGTTGTCAATAACAAGAGACCCCACGGGGCCTGAAGCGCTCATCTTGTACAGAACACAATTTAAACAGAGTCCAAGAATGAGTCTACATTAAGCAAGCCATCTCCATAGGCTACACTGTCAATCCTTGAGTCCCTCCGGAGTGACAAAAATAATCTGGGCATCATGCCTTTTCTTCAGTTGATCATAAGTAAAATGCAGAGCTCCCCTATGAAGCCCCTTGATACAACCTGTGTGGATTAATCTTAGTACCTCTAGAGGGTACTGAATACAAAATTTTTAATTCTTCAGCAAAATGGCCAATTTCGGCTCCCATAGAGAGCCCAAATATTAACCCAGGCTCTTGCTTTGAACACAGTTAAATCTGACTTCCCTAGAGATGTTGTGTACCGAATATGAAAGCATTCTGACTATTGGATCTGAAGAAGAGAAATTGTAAAGAAATTTCTTCGAATTGCACTAAGTTCAAATTTGGGCTACCATAATGAGCCAAAATATTGACCTATGGATCCGATTTGAACAAACTTGAATCTGACCCCCCTAGAGATGTTGTATACCAAATGTGAAAGCATTCTGACAAGTGAATCTGAAGAAGAAGATTTTTGAAGAAATTCCCTCATATTGTACTAAGTTAAATTTCATGTTCCCATATGGAGCCCAAATATTAACCTAGGCACTCGAATTGAACAACCTGGAATCTGACCCCCCTAGAGATGTTGTATACCAAATATAAAAGCATTCCGACTGGTGGATCTGAAGAAGATTTTTAAAGACATTTTCTCATACTGCACTAAGTAAAAATTTGGGCTACCATAGTGAGCCCAAATATATACCTAGGGATTTGATTTGAACAAACTTGAATCTGACCCCCATAGAGATGTTGCATACCAAATATCAAAGCATTCTGACTGATGGATCTGAAGAAGAAGATTTTTTTAAATTACCCTCCATATTGAACAAAGATAAAATTTGGGCTTCCATAGGAAGCCCAAATATTAACCTAGGGACTTGGTTTGAACAATCTAGAATCTGACCCTCATAACAATGATGTATACCAAATATTAAAAGATTCTGACTGGTGGTTCTGAAGAAGAAGATTTTTAAAGAATATTCCCCATATTACCCTATGTTAAAACTTCGGGCTCCTGTAGAGAGCCCAAATATGAACCAATGAGCTTTATTTCAACAAACTTTTATCTGACCCCCCTATGAATGCTGTATACCAAATATCAAAAGATTCTGATGATTGGTTCTGGAGAAAAGATTTTTTTTAATTTTTGCAAATATGCTGACTCAGCATTTTTTCGATGCCCATTACAGAACACCCTAACATAACCGATGGCAATTTTTTTTTACCATTCAATTCTACTGGTCATAAGGATACTTCATACCAAATAAAAGCTCTCTGTTCCGTGGGGTTTGGGAAATATGGGCGTTTGAAAATATTTCTATTTTTAGCTCCCAGGGTTCCCATGGGGATGCGGGAATTTTTTTTTTTGCATGGGTCAAGTACTTATGACCCAATACTACCACAAACCAAATTTGGTTCATACCAGACCATCGGTTCAGAAAATAGAAATTTTGGGCGGGGCCAAAAATCTTACCCCTCCTATTACAAAGCCAAATATTACTTTACGAACTTCGTTTGAACAAACTTGATTCTACACCTCATATGGAAGCTCCATAGCAAATATCAAGTCATTGCACACACTGGTTCTTGAGAAGAAGATTTTAAAAATATTTTGGAGCATTTTCCCCCACTCCCTCCCTATGGGGCCAGGCATACTGAGTTGAACAAAAATGAAATGCCCCTTTGGGACCATCACTCACAAAAACTTTCACTTGAATTGGCCCAGTGGCTTTGGAGGAGAAGACCAAAACATGGTGTTGACGGACGACGGACGATGGACGACGGATGGGAAGCGATTCGATTAGCTCAGCTTGACTTTGTCAAGATGAGCTAAAAATAATTTTACGTGCAGACTGTACTAAAGAATTGAGGGCACAGTTAATGTATGTCAACCAAAGTTACCAAGTTACAGTGAAATTATTCCAAAATGAGTCATCCTATCAAGTTACAATGAAATCCCTTCATAAATACAGCCTGTAGACTGTGCTAAAGGTTTACGGGCTTTGGGCCTGTGTAGCAATCATGGTTGACCGATCACCCAAAAGGGGACGTCCTCATCTAGACATTATGAATCATCCTACCACGTTACAATGAAATCCCTTCATAAATATGACCTGTAGACTGGGCTAAAGGTTTTTGGGCTTCAGGCCCCTGTAGCCATCACAGTTGACCAATCCCGACCAAAAGGGGACGTTCTCATCGAGACATTATATGGAGTCATCCTACCAAGTTACAATGAAATCCCTCCATAAATACGACATGTAGACTGTGCTAAGGGTTTTGGGGTTTTGGGCTCAGGCAACCCGTTCCTTGTGCATATCTGTTCCCCCATGCTGGTCTATCAGCATACCAAAGGAAATTCAAATCCGACTGATGGCTCTGAAGTTACAATGTAAAACGTTTGTACAGACAGAATTTTATAACTCAAAAGAAGAGCCGTAATCCTGGAAAGGAAAAAATTATTGGATGGAACCCATTCCTTGTGCTTATCCGTTCCTCCATGCAGGTCTGTGCAAAGGAGATCCAAATCCAACCACTGGCTTTGAAGTTACAATGAAAAACATTTGTATGGACAGATGGACAGACAGACAGATGGACAGATGCACTGAGGACTTTGCTAGACACCCCCGAATCCTCCTTCGAAGATCGGGGGCATAACAACGGTAAAATTATTTTTCAGCTAAATAAGTCAAAAGTTACGAACAGCTTGTTCCAATAAGGTTCATAAGTTATAATTTGGAAGCAAAAAATGGTAGTATAAAAATTGAAGTGAGATTTTTATGTATAAAGGTGGGTGGTAAAACATTTCAACCGGGCCAGGTCAGGTTAGCTGGGGTGTACTCCTGATCTTCACTGTTATCTTCACCAGACCATACCAGACCTGTATCAAGCTAAAATTATCTTATGCAAGTATGATATGCTGTATATCTATCAACAGTAATATTACCAATAGGCCTAAACAAATTAAAAAATTGTTTCTCAGACCCTCCTGCATGGTTATTTTGGATGCCGCCTGCTCTCTTTTTATAACCAATGCAAACAAAAAAAAAATAATAATTAAATGGTTTAGGCCCCCCCAAAAATAGGTTTTGGTTCTCAGGCAATTGGTTTTCCAAATTCAATGAGGGATGGCGTTTTTTATTTTTATTTCTTTTTTTTTTTATCACACCAAGTATACCCTATTCACATAGCCTGACAATACCCACAGTGGACCTTTGGAATTTTATTTTATGACAGACAAAATATATTTCTGTTTGAAAAAGAATAAACTGAGTCATGGTTAAGTGACGGCGCAGGGGGACGTTTCAAGGCTGGAACCCCAAACCAGCAATCCACCAAAGGTACTGCAATACTGGCATCTTAAACTTCGCTTGAGGTGAAAAGGTTCTGTTGTTGTGACTTGTCAGCTTAACGATACTGAAATGGTGGCCAGCGTGATGTTTATAAAGACTTTAAAAAAAGTTCATGATATCAAAGTCTGAGATCACTAAAAATTATTTAAAATCAGCCATGGAACAAAGCAAATTAAATTTGATGAGACTTATGGGGGGGAGGGGGGTCACATTAGGCGTAAAGCACTGTCAGCAATTTCCAATGCATGAAAAAAAGAGAGTTCTTCGATAGTTAATTTGATTACCTCCCTTACATTAATTACCTTTCAACAGTACAAAAATACACTTTTTAATATGCTTCTGGTGAGCTGTTTGTACGTCCCAATGCCGCTTCGAACCGTGTTGGTTCAGTGTCGGATGAAGGACTTTACTAAAAGCTGTAAGAGTCGGGCCGGGGGGGGGGGGGGGGGTGCCGCACCTAGGTGGGCTAGGCCCAAGTTTGCCGGAGTGTATTGTCGATCAAATTTTGAAATTTAATCCTAAAAGATGTGATTACCTTGCACCCGAAGCAGATATTCACAATGCACAACCCGTCTCCAGGAGAAAATAGGGGTGGGGGTGGGGGCGGGGTAGGGGGAAGGTGCATACAAAGTGCACCGATGACTGAATTCGCCCTTGTGGTAAAATAATGTGATTGTAACGTTACTGATAGACCATTAAATAGATCTTTCAATGCTTAAGGCAACTATTTAATGCATGTCAATTGCAGTGCAGCTCACCCCGTTAGGAATATAATGGACAGGCCCAGAGGACCCTGGTCCAGAATGGGGGGGGGGGGGGGGGGCAAATTTGGGAAGCTACAGATAAAGTTCAGTTGTGCATCGACATATTAACATAATCGTACCTGGTGTCAGCGCTGCAAATAAGCGTCCGGACACGGACAATGTCCGGCCGAATTCGCCATACTGTCCGGCTGAAATCAGTTACGGTCGGTCTTCATGTCCGGCGGTCAATTACTACAGTCATCTGTGTAAAATCAACCGTCGCAGTAGTCTCCATGACGGACATTCAATTATTAAAATCGTCTGCGTCCCGGCACCAGCCCCGCTACCATCTCAGTATAAATATTTTTGAAAGTTGTGTTCGTTTTGTTCATAAAAAAACAATAATTTGTAATGCCTGCCATGCGTAGTCAACAGTGGTAAATAGCTTTGAAATTCCCCATCAGAGCCAGAGCTGTTAAATTAGCTCCCTTGATGTGCAAGTCCATGATTGGTCAAAACAGCACGGACGTTTTTGAAAACATTCACTGTCAAAATAAACAAACGGCAGATGCATTACAACACAAGCGAATACCACGAGTTTTGCTTTGATAATCTCTGGAGTTTGCTTAAGTTATCGACACGACGGGCAATTCAAAATGAACGTTTGATGAGAAAAAACGCTTCTTGAAAAAATAATGCACACGAACGGGCGCGCGATTTTCAACACCTCTCATCCTAAATTGGGAGGCGGTGTCGTCCGCGAGTACCAATACCATTGCGCTTCTTTCCCGCAAAAGCCTGGACCAACCGGCCACTCATCGTTGATTTAGTGCTGAAATTGTTTGATAAATTGTTCACTATGAATGATGCCTGTTTCAATTAAAAGAAAATTGATCTATTACCATTCTTTTTAATTACCTGACTTGTCTTTCTCCATCCTTGCACTTTGTTTCTTCACCTGTCCAACATTCAAGGAACTTTTACTTTCCTCCCCATGCATGATTATAATAATTATCGAGTCACAATGAGCAAAATTCGTCATTTGGAAGAAGAAAGGGAGTGTCTGATGTCTATATATTGACCTCATTTAGGCATTTTCGGATGTCCGGCCCAAAATTTATCATGTCCGGCCCAAATTGTCTGGGGCCTGACATCACGTCCGGACCATTTATTTTTTTTATTTGCAGCCCTGCCTGGTGTGTTATAGCAAGTCGGGAGGGTTTTTACTGTTCGTTTTAACTCAGTTTCAATAGCACCAACAATGCTTATGTAGAACAATTTGCGCTGTAACCTGCGCAGTTGTTGTATTTATATTGCTTTTTCCTGTCACGTTTCGGAAAAACCAACGTAAACACAACAACTGCACAGGTTATGGTGCAAATGGTGCTCTGCTTCTGAAACTATGAAGTCTCAGGTACAAACGAGTGTTGGATTTTCTCAACAGGGATGAAGACATTGGGGTGATAAACAAACAACGAAAAACAGATAAAATGCAAGTATTTTTTAAATCTTTAATAATAATTTTCCTTTATTCTTTTATCTTATTCAACATGTGGTAACTCGTGAAAACTTACCTATTTCCATTGCATCCCAAATTGGCAAAACGTATAAACTTGCAACTAATTCTTGTTGACTGCATATACTTGAAAATGAGTGTGCGACCTCTACATGAGCTTTAGGCAAAAGGGAGGAATTCCAAGCGTGAGTCAAGGGTGCGACGTATACACGGGGGCAACGTATACACAGACATATATGGTATTTTTGCTATACTGCAATGAACATCTGAGATTGGCGGTGCATTGTTTACTTTTGGGAAAATCTCGAACCTAAACTCAATGCGGGTGGTATTTTTCCATCGCGGCGGTGCCTGAGAACCAAAACCCTTTTTTTTTTTGGCCTTATACCCGATATTTTACACAAGTTAATAAAATTGATAAATTTATCCCTTGGGTGCAAAAAGGCTTTGCAATGCTTTGCATTGCAAAGCCTTCTTGCATTTAAGGGACGAAATGCACTACCACATATGCTATTCTGTAGATTATGAACATATAACATATAACAAAACAAGACATTACGTGTACGCTCCATTTAAAACCCCCTTTCGTCACACCAGGTGAACACATTGTCTTCACGGGTCCACAACCCCCTTGGCGTGGCTAATTAAAGACGACTGGAAAATCCAGACATCAAAGGCGGTTCGTTTCTTGATGAAACCGAATTACTGATATCCAGTCGCATATGAAAAACATTCTGTGTTTATGCAATTAATACATCGATTCGTTTTCAAAAATAATAAAAATGAATGTAGACTAATTCATTGTTTGTCCCCCAATAGGAATCAACTATTTATTTAAACAAAAATACAGCATAAATGATGGACAACAAGTTTGTTGTGAATGCGAATTAATTTCAAGCATATTGATAACAAGAACGCCCTCATCTAAGCATTACGTGTACACTGCATACAAAACCGCACTTG
The DNA here is from genome assembly GCA_031216915.1 of Pictodentalium vernedei. Lineage (NCBI taxonomy): Eukaryota > Metazoa > Mollusca > Scaphopoda > Dentaliida > Dentaliidae > Pictodentalium > Pictodentalium vernedei. The sequence continues at coordinate 122,135,735 of CM062289.1, read as the reverse complement.
TTAATTACCTTGTCGTTTGTGTAGAAACGACCGGGTATGAAAAGCTGTTTTAATGCGGTCATGTGAGAAGGATTACATAACCAATTAATGTTTGGCGAGAAAAATCTTTCAGAGACTGTCCCTGATTAGCAATTATATTGTTCAGTCAGAAAATTTCTAAACCCTACATTTAATAAAATATTCAGATACAAATATAATATCTTTCATTTCCAGAACTCTGTACTGCGGTTTAATATAGGAATTGAAACAAGAGGCCCCAGGGGGCCTGAGGGCGCTCACCTGACACGGTAGTCTAAATATCAAACCAGGGACTTGACTTGAATAAGCTGCATACGCCCCCTCCCAAGAAAAGCAGGGTGAAAAAAAAAAAATAATTTTTTTTGTCTTAAAATTGACCAAAACGCAGAAAAAAAAAAAAATTTTTTGATTTTGGGCCAAAATTTTCTAAGTCCCACCCGGACCCCAAATTTTCAGGAGGAAAATTTTTTTTTTTTTTTGTCTTAAAATTGAGAGAAATGCATAAAAAACAAACAAAAAAAAAATTTCCGGATTTTGGTCCAAAATTTTCTAAGTCCCACCCGGACCCAAAATTTTCAGGGGAAAAAAAAAAAAAATTTTTTTTTGTCTTAAAATTGACAGAAATGCATAAAAAACAAAAAAATTTTTTTTTCGGATTTTGGTCCAAAATTTTCTAAGTCCCACCCGCACCCCAAATTTTCAGGGGAAAAATTTTTTTTTTTTTTTTTTGTCTTAAAATTGACAGAAATGCATAAAAAACAAAAAAAAATTTTTTTCCGGATTTTGGTCCAAAATTTTCTAAGTCCCACCCGCACCCCAAATTTTCAGGGTAAAAAAAAAAAAATTTTTTGTCTTAAAATTGACAGATATCCATAAAAAACAAAAAAAATTTTTTTCGGATTTTGGTCCAAAATTTTCTAAATCCAACCCGGACCCAAAATTTTTGACAGAAATGCATAAAAAACAAAAAAAATTTTTTTTCGGATTTTGGTCCAAAATTTTCTAAGTCCCACCTGCACCCCAAATTTTCAGGGGAAATAAAAAAAAAATTTTTTTGTCTTGAAATTGACAGAAATGCATAAAAAAAAAAATTTTTTTTTGGATTTTGGTCCAAAATTTTCTAAGTCCCACCCGCACCCCAAATTTTCAGGGGAAAAAAAAAAAAAATTTTTTTGTCTTAAAATTGACAGAAATGCATAAAAAACCAAAAAAAATTTTTTTGGATTTTGGTCCAAAATTTTCGAAGTCCCACCCGCACCCCAAATTTCCAGGGAAAAAAAAAAAAAAAAATTTGTCTTAAAATTGACAGAAATGCATAAACAAAAAAAATTTTTTTTCGGATTTTGGTCCAAAATTTTCTAAGTCCCACCCGCACCCCAAATTTTCAGGGAAAAAAAAAAAAAAAATTTTTTGTCTTAAAATTGACAGAAATGCATAAAAAACAAAAAAAAAATTTTTCAGATTTTGGTCCAAAATTTTCTAAGTCCCACCCGCACCCCAAATTTTCAGGGGAATAAAAAAAAAAAATTTTTTTGTCTTAAAATTGACAGAAATGCATAAAAAACAAAGAAAATTTTTTTCGGATTTTGGTCCAAAATTTTCTAAGTCCCACCCGCACCCCAAATTTTCAGGGGAAATAAAAAAAAAATTTTTTTGTCTTGAAATTGACAGAAATGCATAAAAAAAAAATTTTTTTGGGGGATTTTGGTCCAAAATTTTCTAAGTCCCACCCGCACCCCAAATTTTCAGGGGAAAAAAAAAATTTTTTTTTTGTCTTAAAATTGACAGAAATGCATAAAAAACAAAAAAAATTTTTTCGGATTTTGGTCAAAAATTTTCTAAGTCCCACCCGCACCCCAAATTTTCAGGGGGGAAAAAATTTTTTTTTTTTTGTCTTAAAATTGATCGAAACGCATAAAAAACAAAAAAATTTTTTTTTCGGATTTTGGTCCAAAATTTCAAAGTCCACAACGGGACCCCAAATTTTCAGCCTAAATATGAACCCAGGGATTTGGCTTCAACAAACTTGAATCTTACCCCCCTAAGGATGCTGCATACCAAATATCAAAACATTCTTATTGCTAGATCTGAAGAAGAAGATTTTTCAAAAATACTCCTCATACTGCACTAATTTAAACATTTGGGCTCCCATAGAGAGCCCAAATATCCACCCAGGCAATTCATTTCAATAAACATGTGAAACAATCTTCCAAAGATGTTATATGTGAAATTTTAAAGCTTTTGGAGCAGTGCGTTCGGAGAAAAGTAGTCTTATGTTTTTCCCATTACCCACAGTGTTAAAAAATGCTGACTCAGCACTTTTTCAAACTCCCCAAAAAGTACCCCATGATAAAACCGATGGCAATTTTTTTTTATCATTCCATTCTGTTGGTCCTAAGGAAGCTTCACAACAAATAAGAATTCTCAGTGCCGTGTAGTTTTGGAGATATGGGCGTTTTCATTTTTTTCTATTTTTAGCTCCTGTGGTTCCCACGGGGCTATGGGGAAAAAATTTCGCCATAAATTAGGTACTTATGACCCAATAAGCACTCATGTAAAATTTGGTTCAAATCGGCCTCGCGGTTTGGAAAATAGAAATTTGGGGCGGGGCCAAAATTTTTGCCCCTCCTTTAACATCGTCAAATATAGCCCCTCCAACTTCTCTTGAACAAACTTGAGTCTACACCTCAAAAGGAAGCTGCATACCAAATATCAAGTCTCTGCTATTGCTGGTTCTTGACAAGAAGATTTTTTAAGAATTGGAGCATTTTTGCCCCATCCCTCTGCTCAATGTGAGCCAAAACCTAATTTGACAAAAAATCGGTGTCCGCAGACACAACCCCTTCTCAGATGAAATTTCATTAATATACGGCCAGTGGTTTGGGAGAAAAAGCCCAAACACCACCTTCACGTCGGACGACGGACGAAAAGTGATCAGAATAGCTCACCCTGACTTTCAGTCAGGTGAGCTAAAAATCTGTTCGTTAATTCGTGAGATTTTCGATTTGTTTTCATATTAAAATAAAATTTTTGCTGATATATGATTTGGATTCCCCCCCCCCCCCCCCCTCCGTATAATTGAAGGTCGGATTGTCTCCGTCGAAATGATCTTGTCTTCATTCATTCTCATAACGCTTCATCTGTATTTTTTAAATGAAATTATGGAACAGAACGAGTATTTCAGTGAATAAAATGAATTCTTGGTATACGGTGTTTTTGAAACAACAATGTGACAGTCTTGGCGAAACATCCTGGCATTTCGCTACGGCAATAGCTTTTCCGATACGGGATTATGGATTCTATACTGTGCCGAGTGCCCGAACATTTCAAAGTTAAAACCCGGTGATTTAATTTTTATTGTAGCATAAGCATTTACCGAAATAGTTTAGATGAACTAAAATGAGAATGTATTATTCATTAAAAAAATTAATCGTCCAATATGTGGGAAAAAGCATGAAAACCGCTAGCAAGCTTTCTGTTTTTACCTAACGCCAACAGCCAAATTCAGCCAGCACTATACTCAAAAATCTCCATTCAAATTTTATTATGTTTTAAATTTTTGTTAAAAAAACATAGCTTATGACCTCTCATTGGAACGATCTCGATGATCGTGGTAAAGGAATGTCAACCAAGGTTTATGTTGTTTTGACCTGCGATGGAGCACTGAAAGAGAAAAAGATTCCCATTCCGATAAGGCAAGCACTTCGAAGGGGTTTCCCCGTCATGCCCTTCCATCACATCCTGGACTGCATTGACAGTAAAAATTGTTACCAACAGAAAATTATCAGTTAAATTTACAGAAAAATGTGTCCATTTTAAAAGATACCACCCTTGAAAAAAAATATTTTGGCAGGACACGCAACATGATCAGTGACATGAAAAAAAAAATGAAGAAGAAAAAAATAAAAACATCGGTCAAACTTATCTCCCCTCGTCAAAACATTTCTTTGTACTTTGTTTTCAAAAAAAGAAGTGAAATTCTAAAAAAAGGACCCCGATTAAATTTTAAAGAGACTGGAAAATTGTTTGTGTCACTTCACGAAAATTGGAAGCAGTTATCTCCTCGCCAAAAAGATAAACGTGGCCAGCAATGGAGAAACGAAAGTTTAACCAGGGAAAGCTATTTTTTAAACAAGATAAAAAAAAAACACGAGTTTTGCGTGAGTATAACCAAGTCACGTCTCCCAACCACAAAAAATTGTTAAAAAAAAACCTGGTTAAATTATTCTCGTGTGTTTAAACAAACACATGTTCAATGGATCACTACCACCTCGTTCGAGAGGTGTGCTGTCTGAAATATTTGGGGTGGGAGGGGGAGGGGGGGTTCATTGCATTTCCACAAAATTTCTTATACAATAATGTACACTGTGATAATATTTAATAGTGCTTCTTTCCCCATGGGAACGGGAAGTGAAGCAGTGCTTATTTACTATGGTACGAAAGTCCGCTTTACTGGTGAAATAGGACCCAGTCACCAGTGCCTGGGATGGATGTCCACTAAAATGGGCACCAAATGGGTAAACGATCGGCTAAACTTGACTTTAGACCTTTGTGGTGGTCACAATTTATTTATTGGTGTTTAATGTCACTTTTCTGCAACTATGGCCTATTGTGACTGATGGGCACAATTATCCATAGCTGATGAAAAGTGACCTTAAACACCAATAAATAAATAGCTAATGCTTCTTGCAAAGTGTCTAGTTTGTTCACACAATTTATTTCGTGTGTGCAGATAAGTGCAGGGTGGATTACAACCAAATCACACACAGAGTGAATTATCCACTCAACCTCAACTTACAGGCGCCGATAAACAGCAGACAAGCAAGCAAATTGTCTCTTGATGGATGTGTAGATAAATCTGGTGGCCCTTAAAAAATCAGTTTGTGTAAAAAAAATATGAGTTCTGTAAAACATTCACTTGACAAGTGATTTGGTAGAACTCCACCTGCCATGTACTGTGTATTTTTACCCATTAGTAGTTGAGTGCTAAGTCCATGGAATATTAGCAGAGATTTTCTATTCAAAAGTGCAAACAAAACCCGATCGATATTATAGTGCTTTGAAAGAGTGCTTGTGTATATATTTTTTTTGAAAGATAATATATTCTGTCATTCATGTGTGCAAATGTTTATAGATACCTGTAAAGAATTAAAGTCAGATATCATTAATCACAAAACCAGATCGATATTATAGTACTTTGAAAGAGTGCTTGTGTTTATATTTTTTTAAAATATAATATATTCTGTTATTCGTGTGTGCAAATGTTTGTAGATACTTGCAAAGCATTAAAGTCAGATATCATTAAAAAAAAAATTGTTTAATAAAGTATTGTTTGTTAAAATCATTTGTCCCATATAATCAGTCAACACAGCTGACTGTCAATAAGATCATCATTGACAACTGCACTTGTTATTGTTGAAGTAATTACCATGGATACTAAAAAGTTCCACTCAAAGCCAATTAGCTTATCCTATTTTTAGACACCCTATTATGCAATCGACTAGTGGAGAGGAGAGAATATTTTAAATGGACTGTACACGTAATGAATATGAACTTTTGATGGCAAAGAAATAATTACAAATATAAAATATAAAACTAGAGGAAGTGATTGTACCTTCGGAACAATACACAGGATTTTCCTTAGTGGTTTTAGTCACTGTTCTACTCAGCAAGTTCTAAGGGAGCTCGATACCAAATAAAAATTTGAATTTTTTATGGTTTCGTGAAATGTTTTGGCAGAAAGGTGTTAACCAATTACCATTTTGTGTCCTTGATTATGAGTGAAATGTATTACAGTCATTCCTGTGAAAAGTTCAAGTCAATCGCCCCTTCCAGTCCAAAGATATCGGCTCTCGCATATTTGGGCGTTTTGGGGCGGTTTTGGCTGGAAAACATTTTCCGGAATTTGCAGATAGTTTTATTTATGAGAACTAATGAATCCAGACATAATAAAGTGAAAAAAAAAAACACAAGAAATTATTTTTCAACATTTCTAACCTTAGAAGCTTTCAAATCATCCCCGCTGTTGAGTATTTTGAGGGACCCAGGCATATTCGGTATTTAGTTTGTATTATTTTAGGGTGAACAAGCTGGGAAACATAATTGTGTCGATCGCCTTCGTAAATTACTCATGAAATCAGACCCAATTTTTAGCACATTTACCTTCCAGTAAAAAAATCTATTGAGTGTCATGTACTCAGCTTTTCTGTAGTCAAAGATTATATATCGTTGCAAAATGTACATCACTGGCAATGTATGGGAACTGTTCCTTATAAAGTATCGTCTATTGTTTTACATTGCGTTTGTTAATAACAGTAGTAAACACAGCCATTTATTATTGTACTTTCAACTTTCGAGACGCTGATGGAGTCACGTGGTCTTATTACCAAATATGGGATGTGCAGAGACCCGTTCATTAGAATAGTTTTAGGGGTGGATCGTGCATTCATGTAAATTGCTTATTGTTAACTCTGCTCACCCATCTAATGATATAGTTAAAGCCATCTCATGGCGACTTTAGATGTTTAACCTAATCATGTAATTCGATCAGACATGATTCATTCGGGTATACTTAACACTGTGCAGCCGATTATCACGCAAAATACCGTCTGATTTTGTATCCACGGTTCAACTTGTATAATTAAAGTTTTTACCCTTTCTTAACTAAAACTTGTTTCCTAATTCAGTGAAACATGTGTCTTTTTCATACTCGTTCATAAAATGGTTAAATTTCCACTACCATAGCAATATTTATTGGGTTATTGTTGTCCTAAACAATGTTCGGTCAGGATACTGACAGAAATAGTTCTTTCTGTCAGCATTACTGAACAAAATACGGGAATCCTGAAAGCAGCATCTTGAGTCAACCAACGTCACGTGTTACGTTATGGAAAGGTATAAAAGGCTGCATCACGGCTGTTCTCTCTCTCAGAGGACCCAACCTCTCACACTGGTCCTCACCCGAGGGTTCAACCGACATCAGTCAAAGAGACCATCACGCCGCAACCGGTGACACCTGCCGAGTATCTGAACCTGTTCCTCCTTCAACACGAATAGACATGTCGAAATTAATCATTTACAGCCAATGAGGGTCGAAAGGGGCTTGTTCCCCATACCGTCCCAGCGCGCCTTCGGCGCGTTATACCATTCCATTCTCGCTCTCGCTGGTCTTTGATCAACAAATGCCCTTGAAAGCTAACAAATAAAAATTACCAATACTAAAAGCAAACTAGGCCCCTATCGAAGCTCATGACATTCCTAATGATACCGTATTTACTCTATGTATTGGGACAGCTAAAAATAATTAATTTCACAGGTGTCCCAATTCTTAGAAAACGTGAAAACAATACAACCTGACCCAGTTTGGATGCTCAAAGAAGTTGTGTGTCATTGTGGTAATTTCGTTTTACATCAAGAGTACATTTGTTAATAAAAATTTTTTAAAAATAATCAGCATTTCGTTTTTATTACTTACTGTGTAATCCCCTCTCTCTTGTGAGAAGATAATTCAATAGAATGAAAACTTTGCACAATGAAAGAATCCAATTATTCACACGTCGGCATGCATCACTGGCCTGTCAATCACATGGCTGAAAACGTATTGTTTTCATTACATCAATCACATTGTCAGTGAAAAGTGTCACAGGTAAGTGGAACAACACAAGCGGAATTTTGTTTTAATTTTTTGTGATCAAATATTGAAATAAAGAAATCAAAGTGAGTTGTTTTTATGGCCTTTGTTGATTAAAAAATCAAAATAAAGAAATCAAAGTGAGCTGTTTTTGTTTTTGTATTTTGAGTTTGTTTTTTTTAAAGTGCCTTGGGGTGTATAAAGGCTCTGCTGGAAGGAAGACTGTCATTCAGTTTTCAGCATGGACAAGTTTGTTATTAAGTATAAAACAGCAGAGGAAGCCCGGCCAAAAGTTATTTTGAGCCCCCCCAAAACAGTACTAAAAAGAGCAGTTGGGCGGCCCCCTAAAAGAAAGCTAGACAACACTAATGATGACATGGGTAGATCCCCTAAAAAAGCTGCAGTGGACATTGATGGAAAACCGGAGAAAGTCACTACACAGCCAGAGGATAGCCAAATAAGTTTGGAATGTGATCTTTTGAAGGACAGCATCGAGAACATCGCTGTGAAACGTGGCCATTATGTAAGCTTTACCATGAAGGAAAAGAAAGGGGCTGTGGATATGGCGAAGCTGATCGGCATAAGGCAAGCGGCAGCTAAACTGAAAATACCAAAATCATCTATAAGCCGTTGGAGTAAAATTAATTTCACACAAACCAGTGAGGAGAGAAACAAATTTGGACATTTACATAAATCTGGTCGGCCTGTAACTTATGGTGAAAACGTTGACGATAAAATCGCCGAATGGGTCCTAGTGCAACGTGACTTGCAGTTGCCCGTGTCAGTTGAAGGGCTCTGCACCTATGCTAGGGTTTTAATTAAGTCCGAGGAAGGAGAGAAATCCACAACTAATGACTTCAAGGCCAGTTTTGGTTGGGCAGTCAAATTCATGAAAAGACACAATCTAACGTTAAGAGCGAGGACGACAATGGCACAACGGCTACCAAAAGATTTGGAGGAAAAAACAAAAAGTTTCCTTGGTTTCATCAAAGAAAGGAGAAAAGAGGACGAATTTGAGGATGACTTTATAGTCAACATGGATGAAACCCCAGTATATTTCGATTTAGTTCCAAACAGGACAATAGATAAAGTTGGTGCACATTCCGTGCGTCTCAGATCCACCGGCTCAGATAAGAGACATTTAACACTTGTACTGGCAGTTACAAGTAGTGGCAACGTCCTCCCGCCAATGATTATATTCAAAGGTAAACGTGAACTTAAATTAAAATCTCCACCTGGATGTATTGTCTGTGTGCAGCAAAAGGGGTGGATGGATGAGGAACTGATGGTGAAATGGATCAAAGACATTTTAGTAAAGCATACAAAGAAGGAGAGGGCACTTTTGGTCATGGACAGTTTTCGGGGACACCTCACAGAAAAGGTTAAGAAAACATTACGTAGGAACAATGTAGTTTCAGCAGTCATTCCTGGGGGCTGCACGTCCAAATTACAACCCCTGGACGTTAGTATAAACAAACCTGTAAAGTGTGACTTAAGGAAAAAATGGGCAGAGTACATGTCGGAAGAGACCCAAAAAATATTGGAACAGAAAGAGGAGAGAATAAAAGCTGCAGACAAGCAAACAGTGGTTAACTGGATAGACTTTGCAATTGAAAATTTAAAGAAAAAAAAAGAACTCATTCAAAGGTCATTTAAAGTGTGTGGCTTAAACATTCATTTGAACGGTGCTGAAGACCAGCTTGTTGGAAAAGAGGCTTGGCTGCCAGTGGAAAAGCCTTTTGACACTCTTCAAGAACTTTCTGAGGCATGTGAATCTTTTTATAATGATGATGATATGATCTCTGTTGACCAGGCAGTACGTGACTTCTTCGACTCGGACGGTGACGAGTCATGTGATGAACTTCTAGATGGAAGTGAACAGTAGTTTTTTCAGTATTGGTTAATCTCAATCTCAAATTATCAGCAGTGAAATTTTACGAGTGTACAGGTCTACACATCTGTTGAAAGTACCCCCCCCCCCCCCCCTTTCCACACTATGGCTGGAATACGGCATTAATGAAAATAAGTTGCAAGATAAATGCAGAAAAATTTTGTTCCCGTTCTTCTTTCAATGATTCATTTGATCAATGGCGGTGAATCAGTGAAACAAGAACGGAAGCAAAATTTTCCTGCATTTATCCCGCAACTTATTTCCATTTGACAATTTGAGAATGCACTGATCTATCGTCTGTTGAAGGTAACCCGAAACCAGTACCGTAACCCAACCAATGAGCAAACCAACAATTGAAAGTACCCACCCCCCCCCCCTTTCCACACTATGGCTGGAATACGGCATTAATGAAAATAAGTTGCAAGATAAATGCAGAAAAATTTTGTTCCCGTTCTTCTTTCAATGATTCATTTGATCAATGGCGGTGAATCAGTGAAACAAGAACGGAAGCAAAATTTTCCTGCATTTATCCCGCAACTTATTTCCATTTGACAATTTGAGAATGCACTGATCTATCGTCTGTTGAAGGTAACCCGAAACCAGTACCGTAACCCAACCAATGAGCAAACCAACAATTGAAAGTACCCCCCCCCCCCCCTTTCCACACTATGGCTGGAATACGGCATTAATGAAAATAAGTTGCAAGATAAATGCAGAAAAATTTTGTTCCCGTTCTTCTTTCAATGATTCATTTGATCAATGGCGGTGAATCAGTGAAACAAGAACGGAAGCAAAATTTTCCTGCATTTATCCCGCAACTTATTTCCATTTGACAATTTGAGAATGCACTGATCTATCGTCTGTTGAAGGTAACCCGAAACCAGTACCGTAACCCAACCAATGAGCAAACCAACAATTGAAAGTACCCCCCCCCCCCCCCTTTCCACACTATGGCTGGAATACGGCATTAATGAAAATAAGTTGCAAGATAAATGCAGAAAAATTTTGTTCCCGTTCTTCTTTCAATGATTCATTTGATCAATGGCGGTGAATCAGTGAAACAAGAACGGAAGCAAAATTTTCCTGCATTTATCCCGCAACTTATTTCCATTTGACAATTTGATAATGCACTGATCTATCGTCTGTTGAAGGTAACCCGAATCCAGTACCGTAACCCAACCAATGAGCAAACCAGCAATTGAAAGTACCCCCCCCCCCCCCCTTTCCACACTATGGCTGGAATACGGCATTAATGAAAATAAGTTGCAAGATAAATGCAGAAAAATTTTGTTCCCGTTCTTCTTTCAATGATTCATTTGATCAATGGCGGTGAATCAGTGAAACAAGAACGGAAGCAAAATTTTCCTGCATTTATCCCGCAACTTATTTCCATTTGACAATTTGATAATGCACTGATCTATCGTCTGTTGAAGGTAACCCGAATCCAGTACCGTAACCCAACCAATGAGCAAACCAGCAATTGAAAGTACCCCCCCCCCCCCTTTCCACACTATGGCTGGAATACGGCATTAATGAAAATAAGTTGCAAGATAAATGCAGAAAAATTTTGTTCCCGTTCTTCTTTCAATGATTCATTTGATCAATGGCGGTGAATCAGTGAAACAAGAACGGAAGCAAAATTTTCCTGCATTTATCCCGCAACTTATTTCCATTTGACAATTTGAGAATGCACTGGTCTATCGTCTGTTGAAGGTAACCCGAAACCAGTACCGTAACCCAACCAATGAGCAAACCAACAATTGTCCAGATACGACACAATCTTTCAAGTTATTTTGTTTGAACTGTATTTCTACTCGAGTTGACACATGGTCATGTCCAGCTGGTACCCCCCAAACATGTATTTTCACACCTTTTGTTTTCTTTGTCCATTCAATGTGTACAGTATAGCCTGTTCGTGTACAATGCAGGCGCATTATGACTAAAAATGTATTTTAGGTACCCCAGTAGCTGTTATTTTTCTAATCACATTTTACACCGTTGTTGACAAATCAATAAAATTTGAAAACGCAAATGTTGTTTTTCTGTATCTCTGAAACCCCTTAGCCTTCTGTGGCATTCGGAACCCCCGATGCTTTTATTTATTGAACTTGAAGGGAAATGCATACCGCAACATAAAATAACGCTTGCGTTATTTTAAGTATCAGTATGCACTTTTCATGTCACGCCCAAGAGGAAATTCTCATCCTACAATAAAACAGTGGATTTGGCTTCGCCTTTACGGCTTTTGTTGGCTAGAAATGACCCCCCCCCCCCCCCCCCCCGCCCAACCTCCACACCACCCACACACGAAATACCAGGGGTACTCGATTCGTGAAACAGACCAAGCATTTGGAATTTCGAGATCGGAAGTGTTTTAGCAGTGAATTGTGGGACTTGTTTTAACAGTGAATTGTGGGACTTTGGGGGGATTTCCCAGGATGTTGACAAACAACGTGCTTTCACAGTTTCAGGTTCAGATGCAATGTTATGTTAAATGGACATTTCACGACTGTAAATATGAACACTTGGGAATGGACTTAAAAATAATAAAAACAACACAAATTAGTATGTATTATTAATATGTGTTATCAATCTTTATTCTTCAAAAACAGAAACTTACTTCTAATATTCGGCATCTTGCATCGTTGTTCAACTTCAAGCGACCGCCAGTGTCCCAATATTTAGAGTATAAAAAAAAATTATTTTTCTCGAAAAAATGGGTGTCCCAAAACATAGAGTGTCCCAATACATAGAGTAAATACGGTATTCCTAATTCCTAACAACTTTATACATGGCTTCTGTAAAAACCAACATCAAATATTTGGTAACAACGTGTTCTGACTCACCATTTGACAATTTGAGAATGCACTGATCTATCGTCTGTTGAAGGTAACCCGAAACCAGTACCGTAACCCAACCAATGAGCAAACCAACAATTGAAAGTACCCACCCCCCCCCCCTTTCCACACTATGGCTGGAATACGGCATTAATGAAAATAAGTTGCAAGATAAATGCAGAAAAATTTTGTTCCCGTTCTTCTTTCAATGATTCATTTGATCAATGGCGGTGAATCAGTGAAACAAGAACGGAAGCAAAATTTTCCTGCATTTATCCCGCAACTTATTTCCATTTGACAATTTGAGAATGCACTGATCTATCGTCTGTTGAAGGTAACCCGAAACCAGTACCGTAACCCAACCAATGAGCAAACCAACAATTGAAAGTACCCCCCCCCCCCCCTTTCCACACTATGGCTGGAATACGGCATTAATGAAAATAAGTTGCAAGATAAATGCAGAAAAATTTTGTTCCCGTTCTTCTTTCAATGATTCATTTGATCAATGGCGGTGAATCAGTGAAACAAGAACGGAAGCAAAATTTTCCTGCATTTATCCCGCAACTTATTTCCATTTGACAATTTGAGAATGCACTGATCTATCGTCTGTTGAAGGTAACCCGAAACCAGTACCGTAACCCAACCAATGAGCAAACCAACAATTGAAAGTACCCCCCCCCCCCCCTTTCCACACTATGGCTGGAATACGGCATTAATGAAAATAAGTTGCAAGATAAATGCAGAAAAATTTTGTTCCCGTTCTTCTTTCAATGATTCATTTGATCAATGGCGGTGAATCAGTGAAACAAGAACGGAAGCAAAATTTTCCTGCATTTATCCCGCAACTTATTTCCATTTGACAATTTGATAATGCACTGATCTATCGTCTGTTGAAGGTAACCCGAATCCAGTACCGTAACCCAACCAATGAGCAAACCAGCAATTGAAAGTACCCCCCCCCCCCCCCTTTCCACACTATGGCTGGAATACGGCATTAATGAAAATAAGTTGCAAGATAAATGCAGAAAAATTTTGTTCCCGTTCTTCTTTCAATGATTCATTTGATCAATGGCGGTGAATCAGTGAAACAAGAACGGAAGCAAAATTTTCCTGCATTTATCCCGCAACTTATTTCCATTTGACAATTTGATAATGCACTGATCTATCGTCTGTTGAAGGTAACCCGAATCCAGTACCGTAACCCAACCAATGAGCAAACCAGCAATTGAAAGTACCCCCCCCCCCCCTTTCCACACTATGGCTGGAATACGGCATTAATGAAAATAAGTTGCAAGATAAATGCAGAAAAATTTTGTTCCCGTTCTTCTTTCAATGATTCATTTGATCAATGGCGGTGAATCAGTGAAACAAGAACGGAAGCAAAATTTTCCTGCATTTATCCCGCAACTTATTTCCATTTGACAATTTGAGAATGCACTGGTCTATCGTCTGTTGAAGGTAACCCGAAACCAGTACCGTAACCCAACCAATGAGCAAACCAACAATTGTCCAGATACGACACAATCTTTCAAGTTATTTTGTTTGAACTGTATTTCTACTCGAGTTGACACATGGTCATGTCCAGCTGGTACCCCCCAAACATGTATTTTCACACCTTTTGTTTTCTTTGTCCATTCAATGTGTACAGTATAGCCTGTTCGTGTACAATGCAGGCGCATTATGACTAAAAATGTATTTTAGGTACCCCAGTAGCTGTTATTTTTCTAATCACATTTTACACCGTTGTTGACAAATCAATAAAATTTGAAAACGCAAATGTTGTTTTTCTGTATCTCTGAAACCCCTTAGCCTTCTGTGGCATTCGGAACCCCCGATGCTTTTATTTATTGAACTTGAAGGGAAATGCATACCGCAACATAAAATAACGCTTGCGTTATTTTAAGTATCAGTATGCACTTTTCATGTCACGCCCAAGAGGAAATTCTCATCCTACAATAAAACAGTGGATTTGGCTTCGCCTTTACGGCTTTTGTTGGCTAGAAATGACCCCCCCCCCCCCCCCCCCCCCCGCCCAACCTCCACACCACCCACACACGAAATACCAGGGGTACTCGATTCGTGAAACAGACCAAGCATTTGGAATTTCGAGATCGGAAGTGTTTTAGCAGTGAATTGTGGGACTTGTTTTAACAGTGAATTGTGGGACTTTGGGGGGATTTCCCAGGATGTTGACAAACAACGTGCTTTCACAGTTTCAGGTTCAGATGCAATGTTATGTTAAATGGACATTTCACGACTGTAAATATGAACACTTGGGAATGGACTTAAAAATAATAAAAACAACACAAATTAGTATGTATTATTAATATGTGTTATCAATCTTTATTCTTCAAAAACAGAAACTTACTTCTAATATTCGGCATCTTGCATCGTTGTTCAACTTCAAGCGACCGCCAGTGTCCCAATATTTAGAGTATAAAAAAAAATTATTTTTCTCGAAAAAATGGGTGTCCCAAAACATAGAGTGTCCCAATACATAGAGTAAATACGGTATTCCTAATTCCTAACAACTTTATACATGGCTTCTGTAAAAACCAACATCAAATATTTGGTAACAACGTGTTCTGACTCACCACTTTCACAAAGGAATGCGTCTTGGTGTGCCAGAACGCTAGAAATGTCTTTCTCTGCTTTTTCGAAACTTCTCGAGGGAAGGAAGTCCACTAGCATTAATGTTGGCAGCTCGCGGCAGAAACCTGCCCCCCCCCCCCCCCCCCCCACCTCCCAGCCAAAACACAAACACCTTCAAATTGCTCTGCGACCCCTGTGGAGTGCATTCAAGTCAGTAAGAGGTAATCGACGGTCAGTACGACGCCATCACATTTTTTATCCGACATAAATTTTAATAACAAAGAAAGTGACAATATTCAGCAGAAATCTAATTTTGTTGTGACATCTGACAATACCGTCGGAATTGTCACTGTCATCAAATTCAATGAGGGCGGGGGAGGGGATGAGTAGCTGGTGTCATATGCCCATAAAAATAACACACTCTCAGTGTTCTACTTTCCATTTCAGTTTAGGATACAAAATACCACTTGACATTGTGTACAGCATTCGCTGAAGTTGAGGTCGCCGGGTGCAAAATGATCAATGTTTTTTCAGACGTGTTCCCTGGCTTGGACGCCCGAGTCCATAGAGTCTAATGGGTGTTTGTGTTGGGTGGGGGTTGGGCAGTCGCGTCGGATAGTTTTACGGGTGGAGGAAGAGCCTCAGCATCCAAGTTCTGAATAACGGCCACTTTAACCCGTATCGTAGTACCGTTTTGTCAGGTGAAAGTGGTGATCGAAAGAAAAAAGTTTGGTTTTGGATCAAAAATTTTCAGTCCAAACCGGACCAAAAAGTTTCCAGGTAAAAAAAAAATTGTTTTCGTCTCAAAATTGAACAAAACACATAAAAAACAAAAACAGAAATTTCCGGATTTTGGTCGAAAATGTCTAAGTCCGAACCGGAGTGGAAGATCTTCAGCCATCAGAAGCCAAGTGGATAAAACCCTATTCCCATGGGGTGGGGGTAAGGTTTAAAGAGACCGTGAATGTTGCCATTTCAATCACGGCAGCCTTATACGAGTCAAGAACGCCGAGTATTCTCGTGCCAAAAAGAGGGTGTACGGGCCGTTGAGAGGCCGAGAGTGTACTTTTGGCGAACGCCCGAAGTCAAACGCAACAAAATTGTGCTTCAGGAGTACGGGGAATCTTTTTACCTATATACGGGCAACACATTCGCAATCACCGCAGCTTTTAACCCACTCAAGTAGTACAGTATAATTAGGTCAAAGTACCAGTCTGAAGACCGATTTTTCGTTTTTTGGTGGTAGTGTAAAAAAAAAATTAATTTCGTCTCAAAATTGAACAAAACACAAAAAACAAAAATTTCCGGACTTTGGTCGAAAATTTCTAAGTCCGAACCGGAGTGGTAGTTCTCCAGTCATCAGAAGCCAAGTGAAATAAAACCCTATTCCCATGGGGTGGGGAAAGGTTTAAAGAGACCGTGAATGTTGCTATTTCAATCACGGAAGCCTTATACGAGTCAAAAATGCCGAGTATTCTCATGCCAAAAAAAGGGTGTACGGACCGTTGAGATGCCGAGAGTGTACTTTTAGCGACCGCCCGAAGCCAAACACAACAAAATTGAGCTCCCAGACTATGGGGAATCTTTTAACCTATATTCGGGCTACACATTCTCAATCATCGCCGCTTTTAACCCACTCCGGTAATACAGTATAATTAGGTCAAAGTACCAGTCTGAAGACCGATTTTTCGTTTTTTGGCGTAGTGTGAAAAAAAACAAACATTTTTTGTCTCAAAATTGAACGAAACGCATAAAAAACGAAAAAAATTTTTTTCGATTTTTTGGCCGCCATTTTGGATTAACGAAAAATCGAAACGAAATTCTTTCGATTTTTTTTATAAAGCGGTATTACTGCCTTGAATTTGGATCCCTTTTAGAGGGCTCATTATATTTAAATCTCGATATTTCAATCCAAAATGGCCGATTTTCGAGATAACTTTCCGTTTTGTGAAAAATTTTGGCAGAAAACATAAAAAATGAAAACAAATACCGATTATGTTTGTTTTAGACAAGAGTAATTCTGACAAGTCTGTCAAGAAATTAGGTCGATAGCTTTCTTCCTTCATGAGATATTGGCCTATAAAGGTTTGGGCGTTTTGGGGCGTTTTTGCCCAATAACAAACATTTTGCCCCAAATATTGATGGTTTTATTTATTAGGACTCATGGCCGTCATTGATAGTTTTTATTTAGGAGAAATAATGAATCTAGACATTATAAAGTAAAAAAAAAACACAAGAAATTTTTTTTCAATTTTTGGTCACAGTGTCCCGGAGCCATGTTTGACTGCTACCAGAAGCCAAACGAAGAAGAACTCCAATTCCACAAGTCGAAAACTGTTCATGTACACTGTGAATTCAGCATTTCTAACCATAGAAGCTTTCAAATCATTCCCGTTGTTGAGTACTGTGACGGCAAAGTAGCCCGGTGGAAACAAAAATTTCCGACTGTTGGTCGAAAATTTCTAAGTCCAAACCGAAAATTTTTCTGGTGCAAAAAAAAAATTTTTTTCGTCTCCAAATGGCCTGAAACGCATAAATAACCAAAAATAAAAATTCGATTTTTCGGCCGTCATTTTGGATTAACGAAAAATCGAATCGAAATTTTTTCGATGGTTTTAACAATTCGGTGATACAGTCTTCATTTCTAAGCCATTTTAGTTGGTTCAGCATATCCCTGTCCCGAGATTGAGTTCAAAAATGGTCAAAATTTGAATTTTTTTTTCGTTTTGAAAAATGTTTTGGCAGATAGGTGTTAACTACATACATTTTCGTACCATAGGCTGATAGAGGGGTGTTTTGCTGACATGTCTGAGAAAATTTCAAGTCAATCGCCCTTTCCAGTCCAAAGATATGAGCTGCCGACTATTTTTGTTAAAGGGTTAACCAAAACATTTTCAGAAAAATGGGAATGTGACGATTAGTTAGAACTTTTGACCCTTTATGAGTACAGAAACTTAAAAAAAAATCGTTCAGAGCGTTTTCGAGAAATAGTGAAAATAAAAGTGTGGAAGAATAATAAAAAAAAAAAAAAAAAAAAAAAAAAAAAAAAAAAAAAAAAAAAAATAATCTTTGCAATAACAAATAGATTTTCCCTTTAGGAAAATCCAAATAAAAGAGATGCCCACCCCCATGCAATTTTACAAAAAATGACCTGAGAAACAGATCTACTTTGTGGGGCCATAACACAAAATTTTAAAACAAAAGTGTAAGAATACATAGATTAGACAAGATGTGTTCATTTTTGATTGACGTTAACAACAAAACAAATCAAAGAACCTGGTTATGTATATACATGTTGTGCATTAACAAACTGTCTTCTATAATTCTGTAAGGTTTTAATACTCTAAACTGAAATATGTGGGAGGTGTTGATTCACATCATGAATTCTTTACGGACATGCATAATTTTTGTAAGTAGATTCAAGAGTACAAAATGACTGAAAATTTAACAACCCTAAATTTCAGAAAACAAACGTCTGTAAGAAAACACTTCATCAGCTTTCAAGATCTCATTTCAAGATCTCAAAATTGAAAAGAAGCATTATGCAAAACCCATTTAGACACCTGCTGAGGAGAGGTCTTGAAAGTATTGCCAATGAGGTTTGGTCAAAGAAGAAACATATTTTCTCCTTTACTGCACAGCATATGAAGCATTGCATGGGACTCCATGCAACATATCAATAATGTGATACATTTTCTTGCCCTAAAGCAACAAATTATGATGTTGATCAAGTCGGAAAATGAAACAATTTGCAGTGCAATGAGCAATTATATGACGTGTGCATTTGATATAAATCACACAAGATCTTTTCGATCATAATCATTGCACTTGAATATAACTAATTTGTGTGTGTTCTTTTATTGTTAGACCTAAAAAAGTTAAAAATCTGCTTCTCAGGCTCTCCCACATGGTCCGATTGGCTGCTGCATGCTCTCTTTTTTATAACCCCCCAAAAAATTGAATGGTTTATATCTGATATTTTACCCAAGTTAATAAAACTGATAAATTTGTCTCTTGAGTGTAAGACTATGCAATGGTTTAGCACTGCAAAGCCATTTTTCACTCAAGGGATGAAATACACCACCAATCATGCTATTCTAGTCATCCTACCAAGTTACAATGAAATCCCTTCATAAATACGACCTGTAGACTGTGCTAAAGGTTTTTGGGTTTTGGGCTATTGCAGCTGTCATGGTTGACTGATTGTGACCAAAAGGGGACGTTCTCATCTGGATATTATATGAAGTCATCCTACCAAGTTACAAGGAAATTCCTTCATAAATCCAATGACCTACAGATTGCACTGAAGGTTTTCAGGCTTTGGGCCTGCGTAGCAATCACGGTTGACCAATTGCAACCAAAAGGGGACGTCCTCATCTAGACATTATACAGAGTCATCCCACCAAGTTACAATGAAATCCCATCATAATTATGACCTGCAGACTGTGCTAAAGGTTTTCGGTCTCGCAGCTGTAACCAATGACCGATCACAACCAAAAGGGGATGTTCTCATCTAGACATGACGTTGAACCTGCATATCAACTTTTGTGATGATCGGACAAGAACTACAGGGTGTAGCCTGTGCCAAAGAAAATGTGAGGAGACTCACAGACTTCCACATGCATGATGGCAATAGTTTATCTTGACTTTGTCAAGTTAAGCTAAAAATTGAAAAAAAAATGGCCACCTTCCATTTTACAAAAAAATGGCCTGAGAAATTGAACATCTTCTTTATGGGGGCCTAAATACAAAATTTTGATATCCTGTGTTTTAGGTAAAGGGTTAATAAGGTTCCATGTACATACAATTTTAAGGGGCCAATTATTGTGTAAAATATTTTGTTATTTCCCATGTTGAAAAAAAGTGTCAACCAACCTCCTTAACCTCTGATGCTTTGCGATTTAATACTGCTAACAACTTCTCTATTTCTGCTCTTCTGTTTTCAGCAACTGTTTTTATCTGACTTCTTCCCAAAACAACCCTAAAAACACAAAACAACACACTTTTGTCAGACGATTGCATCACTTAATTCCACATACCACACATCACTGGAAATCAGCGGGATCATCTCTTTTTCAAATTTCATTGATGTCACTGAGAAAAAAGTGGTGCAAAAGCACCAAGAAAACATAAGCCAAAACTGGGTCGAGTGCAACCGGCACACACCCAGTAGGGGGACACTCTTCTCCTAGTACTAATTCAAGGCTTCCAATACAAGTGTGCAGACGTATAACCAACGGGTCAATCAATTTGAAACCGCCAACATTGGAGTTATGTGATCAGCGGGGAGGAAGGATTCTTACCTGAATAAGAAGACAGGAGGGCCTACAGGTAAACAATTGTGGTAGGTATAATAAGAAAGGAAATTTACCATAAAATTTAAATTTCTTATCAACCTACCTCACAATTGTTTACAGCAGGCTGAATAGACAATAGGAGGAGGGAATCACATAACCAACCCCCACATAACCTGTCTTTGCTGGAAGCGTGGACAGAAGATTACACAAGGCCTATAAAACCATAGCATGACAAACATTAGAAACAATAATGAGAGATGAGGCATATGACTGTGTGACACACAGACAGAAAGGACAGTGACCAAGAACAGGGCTGGAGCTGACCTTGGAAGAAGCCTAATGGCTAGGGTTGATGACAGCCTGAGCAGAAGAAAGAGGGCCTCAAGAAAAAAGGTCCTCAGACTGCTCCTGCAACAGATGCACGTAGAAGGTGGAGAAAGTAGAAGCGTTTCTCCAGTAGGCTGCCTGTGTAACACCCAACAAGTTGACGGAGTTAGCATAAGCCCAGGAGGTAGACAATGCACGCACCTCATGGGCAGAAATGCGATTTGGTAATACAATCATCAGTTGCCAGACTAGCATGTGACGTGCGAATAGCAAGACACATCCACCTAGAAATGGACTGAGGAGAGATCTTTTGTCGACCAATAAAAAGAGACAGAAAGAAACGTTTCCTGCCTTTCCTAATAAACTGTGTCCAGTTGAGGTAAATGCAAATTGCATGAACGAGACAGAGCAAAGGGTGATTACCTCAACAGAAGGAAGGGCCCTGATACAGATAGGAGTAGAGTCTGGTATCTGATACTTGGCCAGGAAGGAGCAATCAGTGATAAAAGTAAAGAGAGAGTGTGAAGCTCACTAACCCTTCTGGCTGGGGCAAAAAGCTATCAGAAAAGTTGTCTTGTATGTGAGAAAACGCATATCCACCCGGGATAATAGTTCGAACTGTCCACCTCCCCTCCCCCTCCCCCCCCCCCCCCCCAATATACCACCTCCCAAGAAAGATTCCATTTTGGGGTCAGCCGCCAAACCCAAGGCCTTTTCAAAGAAAAGTGCCGAATAAGCTTGGAGAGGTATGGATTAGTGTCGATACAATGCTTTTCCACATACAAAAAGCATAGACCTGTACCCTTTGATGGTAACAGGTTGGAGACCCCTGAGTATCAGATATACCAGAAACTCCGCAGTCTGTATAATCGAAGGATCAGCATAATCAACAGAGTGATCAGCAAACCGTCAACAGAAGACCTTCCACTTAACTGCACAGGCTAAACCAGTGGAGTGCCACCTTGAAGAAGAAATGCACTCCACTGCTCATCTTGAAAAACCTCTCTGGAGGAGACAGAACTGGACAAAAGATATGCGTGAAGGCACAATGAAGTCGGGTCAATATGAAATCTTGACAAAAAAGGTCGTGACATAGAGGGAGACGTACCAGATCTGCTGCCAACAAAGAGATGAGCTGATTGATCCATACCCGCTGAGGCGACAGGGGAGCGACCAGAATGATTCGACAACTGCAGGTTCATATCTTTACTAGAACCTGAGACATAATCGGAACCAGTGGGAAGGCATAGCTGACTAGACTGTTCCAATCAAGTGACAGAGCGTCCAGGGTGAAATCCAAAGGATCTGGACATGAGGACACGAAAGTGTCCACCTGTTGGTTCCAACGGGTTGCAAACAAAATGATATGTGGACAACCCGAGAGATCGTAAAGCGACTGGAACACTGCGAGGCATCCACTTGGTGGAAATGACCCTGCCCCGTCGGGACAGGGAGTTAGCTAGGACGTTCAGATGACCGGAAATGTGATGAACCACCATCCCCGAGTGCGTGCCGCCCTGATTCCGAATGTAAGCGACCACTGTCAAATTGTCAGACAACCGAATAACCTGACTATTTGAAAGGAGGGCATCAACTGCCGGAAACAGCGAAGAAGAGCAAGATACTCCTTCTGGTTGATGTGAAGAGCTGCCTGATCCTGGTCCCAAATACCGTGAAGGGAAAGACCTAGAGGATCCAATGTCGTGCCTCATCTGAGATTGCTGGCATCTGCCATCAGAACACGATCGGACGTGGGCTAGTCCAATGGAACTCCCTACATAATCCACTGAATATCTGTCCAGAGAAGAAGGTGATGACTGAGAGAAGATGCTGGTAACTGAAGCACCAGCTCCAGAGGATCAACACTCGGCCTCAAACGACTTAGAAGAAAGTGTTGGAGAGGTCTGACATGCAGCCGTCCTAAGGAATGAGATCTGTCACCGAATTGCACAGAGCAACCGAGCTGTCGCGGACGTGGACTGAGTCAGAGTCAGGGCGAAAGCTGAGAGAATCACTGCCCTCACCCGGGGAACCCGCCACCATATTCAGCTGAGTATGGAAGTCCATCCCCAGATGACAAAATGACTGAGAATGGTCCAGGTTCGACTTCTCCTCGTTGACTCTGAACCCTAGCGATGAAAGAAGGCTCAACAGTGTGCCGACATCGGACTCCAGAAGAGCAGCACTGGAGAGCCTCCGGAGGATATCGTCCAGATACTTCAAAATAGTTATCCTGAACTGTGTACGATGGAAGGTTATCACATGCGACGTCAGTCAGGTGAAGGACCAAGAAGTCAGGATGAGGCCAAAAGTCATGACCTTGAACTGGTAAACTTGGCCCAGAAAAGCAAACCTGAGATACTTTCGCGATGTCCAAGGAACATGAAAGTGTCTTGCAGATCGATGCTGGAAGCGAAATTTCCCTGGTGAATGGAGCGGCGAACCGACCTGAAAGTCTCCATTCTGAACTTGGGAGCAATGATAGACTGGTTCACAATACTCAAATCGATAACTGGTCGGAGTCGGCCATCCTTCTTCGGCACCAAGAACAGGCGGGAATAAAATCCCCCAGAATGAATGGTCTTGATGATCTTGATCGCCCCTTTGACAGAAGATTGTCTATCTATGTGATCAAAAGTTCCCGAAGTGAAATGTCTGAAGGAACTTGGGTTGAAAAGCGGCACCCTCAACAAAGTGGGGTGCCTCCGAAAGGATATCTGAAGACCGGACAGAACAACATCTAACACCCAAGGATC
The DNA here is from genome assembly GCA_031216915.1 of Pictodentalium vernedei. NCBI lineage: Eukaryota > Metazoa > Mollusca > Scaphopoda > Dentaliida > Dentaliidae > Pictodentalium > Pictodentalium vernedei. The sequence continues at coordinate 122,112,387 of CM062289.1, read as the reverse complement.
GGATGTAATCATGGCAAAACGGTCTGCAAACTCCGATATGCTTCCTCCGACATGAGACGAATCGAGGTAAAGACCTTTATTTTGAGCCCGGCGAGGCCTGTGAGGGGAGAAACCACCTCCTCTGTTAGTAGAAGGATCCAGAGACCTCCCTCTGATCTGCCGACGCTTACCCTTACCACGTGAGTAAGAGGAAGAAACGGAGGCAGGAGGATCAGCCCTTGTCTTCGTAGAGGAAGCAGAAGGATGCTTGTTAGGCTTGGAATGGCCCTGGCATCCAACAGAAGGCGGATCAAGCTGGAGAAGCAGCAGCTGATCATTGGAATGACCTGGACATCATCCCAGATAGGTGCAGACCCACCAAAGAAGCAGATCCAACAGCAGCATGCTGCCCTTCAGGAAGAGAATGGTTAGTGTCCAACACAGCATCCTGGTGAACTAATTCCAGTTTAGCTGTATTACAGGCATGCGTGCGAGTAAGATGCATGAGCACCTTAGAAATCACACGCAAAGGAGCCTGTATGTCATCAAACTTATCTGGAGGCAGATAAGCAGACAAGGCAGAGATGACATGATCCGAGAGATAAAGCATGCCCAGCATCTCTCTGGATAATGCCAACAGCAATTTCCAAAGTTGCCATAGGAATAATGGCCGACTTGGGATTGGAAAGCCTAAGGGAGGAGGAGTCCTGATCCAAGACCATCAAAGAGTCTGACAGACCGACGGATTGGTGGAATCGTATGAATGATAACGCATAGGAGCAAAAAGGTATCAGCCCTAGTGAAGAATGAAGTCTTCATAGCCTTGGAAGTCAGCTTAAGAGACCAATGCTGCAAATGCTTTGACCACCTGTACTGACTGGTACGGTCGAAGGCACCCAGAAGCAGGTTGCGCGACCGATGATTGGGCGAGCGATGATTGCGGCCTGGCTGAAACCTGATCCAATGGTTTGAGTTCTGGAAGGAACTCAAACACAAAGTCAAGAGCCGCCCCCAAGTCATAAGACTGATGGCTCTTGATATCAGGTGTGTCTGTACCATCCCCTGAGTAGAAGACACATAGCCCATCTCGTGCATATTAGCCGATTCCTCCCATGGTGCAGGAACACCAGAGGAATCAGAAAGCAGCCTGCTTCCAACCCGGGGTGCCTGGAAGCCACTATTAGCCTCACTACAGGCAATGGGAAGGCACTTGGAAAGAACCTGCATGAGCAAGGAGAGGGCCTCCCTAAGCTCACTACCCGAATTTGCCGGTGCGACATGGGAAGGACCTGGCAAAGTGGCTTCACATCTGACCCTCTTAACCATCGAAGGGTCACGATCCTCTAGAACACCCAACGCAGGGCAATGGGTAACAGCCAAAACAACTGAATGCAGATGCTTATAGGGGTATGAAAAACCCCAAGGATCCAAAGTGAGGGAACTCAGGAGAGTTGCTGTGGACCTCTGAGGGACAGAAGGTCCATACTGCACAAAATGTGCTGGTCCCGTAACACTGGCCGAAGGACCAGTGTGCTTGGATGGAAGTGCAACAGAGTCAACGGGGACCCCACCATGGGCATCTGAATTCAAAACAAAACCTGCTGGGCTCGATGGCTGAGAGACCACAGAAATGGAATCGGCTGGCAACCCCTTCCGATTTCGCCGAGTTAAAAGCAGGGAAGGCTGAGGCCAATATCCACATCTAAAGGTGCAGATATCCCTGCAGACCCTGCAGGGATAAGCTGAGGCCAGCTGAAACAATGACCGTAGATGTTACAGATGGAGCAGCAGCAGCAGAAGATACATCAGTAGTTGCTGAAACCATTGGAAAAGCGGAGAGCAACTGAGCTCAGATCCAAAGGAGAAGTCACAACCCTAGTGACAGCATCAGATGTTGACTGGAGAAGAACAACAATCCCGGAACAAGGCATCTCTTCACCTGATGTTTCAACAGCTCCCGCAGTATTCACTGCAAGAATAGACTGCAAATTCCCCACGGAGGAGGTAGAACTCTCACCAGACATAGTCGTGTCTGGAGGCCACGAAGGACAGTGTTCCCCTTTCCTGACCAAGAGAATGCACCACATGATTCACGGAAGCCCAAAAGATGGGTGACCAAGACCCACAGAAGAACACCCATTACATGTGGAGCATGAAGCATGAGAATCTTCAATGTGCTTCGCTAGAAGGCATTGCCCACAATGAACCATACTGGGTGTACCAAAGGTGAGAGAATTAGATGGATGGTGAAACCAAAAGAAATAAAAAACACCCCCAACTACTAGAGGAAGGTGGCAGAAAACAAAGGCTCGGTGGCAACACAACAGAACCCAAACAGCCAAAAGGGACCAAGTAGGCAGAAATTCGACCCTCAACAGAGGGGAGAAAAGCTGGCAGAACAGCCCCCACTGGCACCTAACTCCAAAAGCAATATCCAAAAGGATAGCATATAAATGTTAACAAAAAGCAAAGACCAAACCGCACAGTACACGAAAGTTGAGTGCGAACACAGAGAAAATGTATGACAAAAAATGTGGTGAAAATAATGAGAGAATATACAAAAAACACAGCCCAGTATTATTCAATGGTCAGCAGATCCATAATTAAGCACAGAAACAAAGTGTGAAACGAGTTGAAGCTGCACTGATTAGAATGAATGAAAACGCATCTTTCTAAGATGGTGAAAGAAAAAAGAATGACACGTTGGTTATACATCTGCACACTGGTACCGGAAACAGTGGATTGGTACTAGAAGAGTGTCCCCTACTGGATTTGTGCCGGTCTCACTCGACCCAGTTTTGGAGTATTTTTTCTTGGTGCTTTTGAACCAGAAATAAGAGAGTATTCTTTAGCGTGAGGGACTTCCACTGTTATGCAAGCCTCTTGTTAACAATTGTGAGGTAGGTTGATAAGAAAACCTAGTCAGTGCATCTTCCCCCACATGAAAATGTTTCTTCTTTTTAATGTAAAATATGGATGCTATTCTCTTTAAAATATTGGTTTGATGCCCCTCCCATTAAAATGTGACTGCCAGTATGGGAGGGGGGGGGGGGGGAGGAAGAGGGAGGAGGATCACCTGGTCAGGGTACTGTAATCTCCATCTGAAATTTGTTTCTTTTTTACAGCTTATGCATATACACCTTGAAAATGGAAATATGGGTATGAAATTCTCTTCAAAATTGAGACTTGGGTAAGAAAAAAATAATTGTGACTTTTGGTGTCAAGTGGGGGGAAGGGGGAAGGGGGGGGGGGGGGGGAGGGGAGAGGGTGGAGATAACCTGCTTAGTGTATTCTACCACCTCCCATCACCAACCCCCACCAGGAAGTTTTTCTTTTTTTAAACTTATGCATATTTGTGTTGAAAATGTAAAATATGGATGAAATTTTATTCAAAATTCTAATTTAATACAAATTTAAGATAATAAAAAAGTGACTTTTCAGTGCCAGATGAGGTAGTTAACCAAGTGAGTTTTTCATTACCTCACCTGAAAATATTTCTTTTTTTTACAACTTATGGATAGGAATCTTGAAAATGTCAATATGGAAAAAAATTCTTTTTAAAATTGTAATGTGAGACAAAAGAAAAAGAAAACTATCAGTGTCAAATTGGAGGAAGATAACCTAGTCACCCTACCTAAATATTTTAGTAAAACCGAAGAATAGGGAACTCTGCAATTTGTTTTAAAAATACCTTGTCTCCTCAACTTGTTTTCATTTTTCATCACTCTCCATCATATTTTGTGAACAAGAGGCCCCACAGGGCCTGAAGAGCTCATCTTGAACAGAACACAATTTAAACAGAGTCCAAGAATGAGTCCACATTAAGCAAGCCATCTCCATAGGCTACACTGTCAATCCTTGAGACCCTCAGGAGTGACAAAAATAATCTGGGCATCATGCCTTTTCTTCAGTTGATCATAAGTAAAATGTTGAGCTCCCCTATGAAGCCCCTTGATACAACCTATGTGGATTAATCTTAGTACCTCTAGAGGGTACTGAATACAAAATATTTAATTCTTCAGCAAAATGGCCAATTCCGGCTCCCATAGAGAGCCCAAATATTAACCCAGGCTCTTGATTTGAACACAGTTAAATCTGACTTCCCTAGAGATGTTGTGTACCGAATATGAAAGCATTCTGACTGTTGGATCTGAAGAAGAGAAATTGTAAAGAAATTTCTTCGAATTGCACTAAGTTCAAATTTGGGCTACCATAGCGAGCCCAAATATTGACCTATGGATCTGATTTGAACAAACTTGAATCTGACCCCCCTAGAGATGTTGTATACGAAATGTGAAAGCATTCTGACAAGTGAATCTGAAGAAGATTTTTGAAGAAATTCCCTCATATTGTACTAAGTTAAATTTCATGTTCCCATATGGAGCCCAAATATTAACCTAGGCACTCGAATTGAACAACCTGGAATATGACCCCCCTAGAGATGTTGTATACCAAATATAAAAGCATTCCGACTGGTGGATCTGAAGAAGAAGATTTTTAAAGAAATTTTCTCATATTGCACTAAGTAAAAATTTGGGCTACCATAGTGAGCCCAAATATATACCTAGGAATTTGATTTGAACAAACTTGAATCAGACCCCCATAGAGATGTTGCATACCAAACATCAAAGCATTCTGACTGATGGATCTGAAGAAGAAGATTTTTTTAAATTACCCTCCATATTGAACAAAGATAAAATTTGGGCTTCCGTAGGAAGCCCAAATATTAACCTAGGGACTTGGTTTGAACAATCTAGAATCTGACCCTCATAACAATGATGTATACCAAATATTAAAAGATTCTGACTGGTGGTTCTGAAGAAGAAGATTTTTAAAGAATATTCCCCATATTACCCTATGTTAAAACTTCGGGCTCCTGTAGAGAGCCCAAATATGAACCAATGAGCTTTATTTCTACAAACTTTTATCTGACCCCCCTATGAATGCTGTATACCAAATATCAAAAGATTCTGATGATTGGTTCTGGAGAAAAGATTTTTTAAAATGTCTGCAAATATGCTGACTGATTTTTTCGATGCCCATTACAGAACACCCTAACATAACTGATGGCAATTTTTTTTTACCATTCAATTCTACTGGTCATAAGGATACTTCATACCAAATAAAAGCTCTCTGTTCTGTGGGGTTTGGGAAATATGGGCATTTGAAAATATTTCTATTTTTAGCTCCCAGGGTTCCCATGGGGATGCGGGAATTTTTTTTTTTTGCATGGGTCAAGTACTTATGACCCAATACTACCACAAACCAAATTTGGTTCATACCAGACCATCGGTTCAGAAAATAGAAATTTTGGGCGAGGCCAAAAATCTTACCCCTCCTATTACAAAGCCAAATATTACTTCACGAACTTCGTTTGAACAAAATTGATTCTACACCTCATATGGAAGCTCCATAACAAATATCAAGTCATTGTACACACTGGTTCTTGAGAAGAAGATTTTTAAAATATTTTGGAGCATTTTCCCCCACTCCCTCCCTATGGGGCTGGGCATGCTGAGTTGAACAAAAATGAAATGCCCCTTTGGGACCATCACTCACACAAACTTTCACTTGAATTGGCCCAGTGGCTTTGGAGGAGAAGACCAAAACATGGTGTTGACGGACGACGGACAACGGACGACGATTAGATTAGCTCAGCTTGACTTTGTCAAGATGAGCTAAAAAAAGAAGAATTTAACCCTTTTTGTGGCACTTTTGTACACACTTTCCTTATATCTTGTGTTCTGCTTGTATCATAGAGCACCATTTGCTGCTAGAAAAAAATGTTTAAACTTGAGAGAAATCATTAGGGACAGTATAGTGAGGGTAAAGGTTAGCAGACCACAGTAAACCCTTAACTTGACTGATTCTGTTTCTCAATAGGTTAATTTTACAGGACAAAAGGGGATAAAATAACTAATAAAAATGATATTGATGAACCTGAAACAGTTATTATTTGTAGGGAACATGATATGGAATGCATATAAACACACAATGAAAGTGTCAATGACGCTGTAGCTCAACTTGTTAAGACATGTACATGTGTAGTATGTGACACAGCAATGACAAACATCTAGGTAATAACCTGATGACAAAGGTACATATAAAGTATTGAAATGGTCTGTACATAAATACTGACCATAGCCTTTAACAAATGTAAAGGTAAAGTATTGTAAAGGTGGGTGACAGTCAGATGCTAAACTAGAAAAGAAATCTTTGAGTCCCAGAGTGGGTCTGACTGCACTCCAAAACACTCGTTCTCATCCCACAGTGATAACAAAGGTACCCAAGAAGTTTCGTAAAGATCGGTTCATAAATACGGCCTCTAGCCTGAGCCGTATAGAAGTTGTGTACAAAAAACTGATTAGACCTAATTTCGGTACAAAATGGCCACTGGCAGCCATCTTGAATTTTAGACCGCACCCAGAAACACTCGTTCTCGTCCTAAGGTGATAACAAAGGTAACCAAGACATTTCGTGAAGATCGGTTCATAAATACAGACTCTAGCCCGAGCCGTATTGACAAGTGTACTTACTGTGTGTAAGTAGCACTGAAAAAATCAAAGTTCATCTAATTTGCATAATTTCTGCACAAGAAAAAACCTGTATTATATGTGATGTATCCCATGGTACTAAACATTCACACAAAAAATTATTCAAATCAGCGCTTTCATATAGAAGTTGTGTGCAAAAATCAGATTGCACCTTTGTACAAAATGGCTGCCATCGGCCATCTTGAATTTCGGACCCAACCCAAAAACACTCGTTCTTGTCCCACGGTGATACCAAAAGTACCCAAGAAGTTTCGTAAAGATCGGTTCATAAATACGGCCTCTAGCCCGAGCTGTATTGACAATTGCACTTACAGTGCTGAAAGTAACACCAAAAACATCAAAGTTAGTCTAATTTGCATAATTTACACACAAGAAAAAAACCCGTATTATATGTGATGTATCCCATGGTACTAAACATTCATACAAATTATTCAAATCAGAGCTTTCATATAGAAGTTCTGCGCAAAAATCTGATTGTACATACTTCTGTACAAAATGGCTGCCAGCGGCCAACTTGAATTTCGGATCGGACCCCAAAACACTCGTTCTTGTCCCATGGTCATCACAAAGGTACCCAAGAAGTTTCATAAAGATCGGTTCATAAATACGGCCTCTAGCCCGAGACGGACAGACAGACTATGGACAACTGGCCATGGCATAAGCTCAAATTTGGCTTTGCCAAAGTTGAGCTAAAATTAAAGAGACCTGGAATTTTCTAAATAAACTGTCCTCTATTCTTCAGCTTTATACCCCACAAAGTAGATCTTTTGTTTCTCAGGCCATTTTTTGTAAAATTGCATGTGGGTGGACGTTTTTTTTATTCTATTTTATATTTTTTGTAATTATTTCTTTGCCATCAAAAGTTCATGTTCTTGGTATGATTTATGTTTTAGGCCTCCTAACCTACAGAATATCATGGGTGGTGGCATTTTTTTTGAAGCACTACAAAGCCTAGTTGCATCAAGGAACAAATTTATCAATTTGATTAACTTGGGTAAAATATCAGACTTAAACTACACTGAGTCAAAAAAGAAAGTATAATAGAAACAAATGATGAGAAAAAAATAGCATAAAGGATAAAATAAAATAGTTCTAATGTTGGATGTTTGTGGACAAGGAGTCGTGCAAAGAGTTTAATGACATGTTGTTGTTGTCCACCCAACCGTATAGAATTTTGCTACGGATTTTAAAATAGCATGTGCTACCTGAGGATGTCAAATTGAATGGGTGACAGATGATTTTCTTTGTGTTATGTTGTGCTAGAGAGCCTGGGTTATTGAGAAAACACACTAGTTTTTGTCTTCCGACATTTTTAAAAAAAATGCCAAAGTTAAGCGAAAATCAGAGTTGCGAGCCATTGGTATGAATGAGGCTGGGATACCTCCAGATGAGCTCGCTGCTGAGTTCAGATTCACTGTGGCCACTATTTACCATTTCATTGGAAGGTATAGAACCACTGGATCTACTGTCGACCGACCGCATTCAGGTCGACCAAGAGTTATGACACGTGCACAAGACCGACACATCAGGATGTCTCACTTGCGGGATTGCTTCCTTCCGGCTACGAGGGCAGCAGCAATTACTCCTGGTGGAACTAACAATAGAATCTGAGCACAAACTGTCCGCAACAGACTCGCTGAACATGGAATCTGAAGTAGGCATCCATACCATGGACCAATCCTTACCCAACATCATCGTTCCGTCAGAATGGAATGGATACATCAGCGTGTTCACTGGACTCAGCAGCGTTGGAGCACAGTGATGGATCACGATTTTGTCTATGGCACGCTGATGGTAGGGTAAGAGTGTATTGTCGATGAGGAGAACAGTTTTCTGATGCTTGCGTATGGGAATGTGACTGCTTTGATGGGAGTAGTGTAATGGTTTGGGCAGGAATTTCCTTGCACCATCGAACGCAGTTGATTGTCATCGATGGTAATTAGTGTTGTGCATTTTTTTTCTTTCTGACCTCGGTTTCGGTTCGGTTTTGTCCAAAAAACTTGGTTTATAGGTTGGTTTTCAGTTTTTTGCAATAAAAAGATTGTAGACATGAAAAATATCACACAGTGGCAATAAAAATACACATTCTGTCATATTTTAAATAATAATTCATCTGGCAATGGCTAGCATCAATTTATCCCCCCCCCCTTCCCCCCCCCCCCCCCCCCCCCCCCCACACACACACCAACACAAATCTCCTATGTAGTTGGACATGTCCAATACCACCACCCCACCCTCCCCACCCCACAAAAATACTTTAAAAGACTCAAGGCAAGACTGCAGGAGCGGTGCCAGGAAATTGACAGGAAACAAAAGTTGAGGGAACAAGTAAATTGTGGAGCTGGGTAAGCTGCATTGCATCTCTCCAAGGAATTCTCCCTCACAACCTCCCCCAATCTACTGCTTGGTCTCAAAATCCAGGTGGACCTAGTACTGGCCTAAGACCACCCCCCTCCCACACCCATGCACCCAGAGATATTTTTGAAAAAAATGTACTCTGAACTTTTCCATCAGAGACGGATCACTTCTAAGACCAGTTGCACATTGGTACATTGATATAGAGTATAGGTTGCTCTCAGTACATGTGCCTCCACCACCCCCCTCCCCATCCCCCCACCCCCAGTTATGCAACCGCATTTGAAACCGTAACTGGTAATTTGGAATCGGGAGGCAATATTTGCGGTGGGTGGGCTGATTGGGCTCGACAGTCGACACCACATCCTTTCCATAGGTAACCCAGACTACCACACACTCCTCTTAAATTCCGCGACCAGCCTCCGCCAGAAGGTGCTCGTTTGACTTTTAGAACCATAATTTATACTGACAAGTTTTTATCTGTAATATTTTGAACTGTACCTTTTTCCGTTTGCCTTTCAAAGTTGGTGTTCCACTTTCAATTTCCATCTGTTGCTTGCGAAACTAAATCAGTTCTGTATTATATGAGGCAAAATGTTCAATTTAATTGTGTGCAGGGGATTTAGGCCTCGCAGGTTCCCATGGTCTGCACTCTGCAGGTAAATACTAAACAGGCGTGGGGACATTCCATCATGGTATGCACTCGCATGCATGAAGGGAGGTGACAATGTTGAATGTTAAATTCTAAGCACATGTCCAGGAAACCCACGTGACAAGTATGTTTTGTTTTTCACAGTAATCCACCATGTAAAAAAACAAAGACTATGTTTTTGTTGATTTTATTCATGATTTTGTTGTTAGTTAATTAATACATCCAAACATTTGCAGATACGAAGCCGCTTGCGAAGTCTCCAAGTTGCTCATTTTGACATTTGTAGGCATGTCAAGATTGTCATTCTGAGAATTTCTGACAGAACAAACCAACCCATTTTTGTAACCGTGCTGTGTAATTGGACAAGAGTTGTCATACATCATACGAAAAATTTCTTGGAACGTGTGATCATTCTTCTAATGTGACAGTGACTCCTGTTAGACAGTGTTTGTTTCTCTGGAGTCTGAATACATGAATACTGATGACAGAGTTATCAGTTGACGTTACGGATTTAGTTTTAGTCGTTGACAATGCAAACTGAACAGTGTAAACGTAAGTTTCCAACATTTTGTAGAGAAAACCAAAACTGTACTGATTTAACAATTACACGGTTTCGGTTTTAGATATTTGTTTGTTTGTTGGTGGTTAACGTCACGGATTTATGCACCATGGCTAATCGTGACACAACATGGAGATGAAGTCAAGTTTAGTCAATCATTGATCTACATGTTGCCCAGTTTAGAGGACTTTCACCCCAAGCATTGGTGACTGGGTCCTATTTTACTAGTAAAGCGAAACTGGTTTACCACAGTAAACAAGTGCTGCTTACTTCCCGGAGTTCCCACGGGGATTTCGGTTTTAGAGCTGAACCGAAACCGACTCACAAAACCTGTTAACCGCACAACACTAATGATAATCTAAATGGACAGCGATATGGGGATGAAATTCTTAATGCTGTTGTTGTCCCGTTGTTCAACGCTAATGTCAGATTGCTGTTATTCCAGCAAGACAATACCCGATGTCACGTGGCGTGTATCTGTCATGACTTTCTTGAGGAGCCGAGCACGAACTTCTTCCCTGGCCCCCACTTTCGCCAGATTTGTCGCCAAACGGGCATCTTTGGGATCAATTGGACCACTGGGTACGACATCATGATCTTCAGACATTACGTGTTTTACGTAATGTTCTAAGGCAGGAGTGGAACGCAACACCACAGGGTGACATCCAGAGACTTGTCAGGTCCATGCACCGTCAATGTCTTGCCATCTAAGAGGCAAACAGTGGACATACACGCTATTGACTGCATGTGCGAACTTTTCATTTCACTCCATGTCTGAATTGCGATGTTCTGATGTGATGCTGGCAACAGTAAGAACATGAAATTATGCAAATTCATACAGCTAGACTTGAAATATGAATTTACAATAATTTGTTTGGGATTAAAGTTGTTAATACTAAAAGAATTGCTCCTCAATGTTTATTATTCTTTCTTTTTTGACTCAGTATATTTAATTTTTATTTTTTTAAGTTTGCGTTGGTTATAAAAAGAAAGTGAACAGCAGCCAAAAAGACAAAGTAGGAAGGCCTGAGAAAAAGTTTTTAACTTTTTAGGTCTTACCAAAATATTCATTTTTTTTTACAACTTATGCATATTTATTTTAAAATGTAAAATATGGAATGAAATTTTCTTCAAAATATTGTTTGAGTGAGACAAAAACAGTGAATTCTTCTGTCAGGTGAGTGGGAAGAAAATCTGGTTAGTGTATTTTCTCCACAATCCTGAAAAATGTTTCACTGTTTACAACTTATGCATAATTATCTTGAAAATGTAAAACGTGGTTGAATATCTCTTTAATTGGTAGAGTGCTAAATTATTTTTCAAAGGGGAGTTTTTTTTAAAGATACTATGCTACCAGCAGGGGGAGACTTGATTTAGCAATAATTCTTCATAAATGTTTTATCACCATTTAATGGAGAGTGCCTTTTGACACTCTCCAATAAATAGTAACAAAACAATTGCATGTGAAATAAAAATTTTCTACTGCTAAGCAAATGGAAAGCTAATACATACAACATGAAGCCACTACAGTGACTCTCACCACTTTTCAGCAGAGCCATGATAGTAGTCAACAGGAATGGAAGGAAGCTGTTGAACTTCACAAACGAGCTCGGTCTGAAGATTCTGAACAGGGACGCGAGGTGTAAGGGGAAATGGACCTGGGAGAGGAACGACAGAAAATCAATAATCGACTACATCCTCACAGATATTAATTTATGGAGGGAGATGATAGGGATGATAGTGGATGATAATAATAATAATAACACTTTGGCCAGCCGCTGATTTGTCGCGGTTCTCGGACGAGAAGGCCATGGTTACCCCTGTACTCCCAACTGCCTCCCTATTCCCACGCTTCTCCTCTCCCCCCAACACTCGGAGACGAACTGCTTGATGATATCCCTTGTCCCATTCTTCCCAATCTCTCCGATTAGCATATTAACCCTCTCCTTTGAGTCTCCCCCTAACCACATGTCCTTCATTCTCCCATCCCACTTCCCCATTATACTCCCAGTGAATCTCATTCTTTTAGGCTGATACTTTGGGCATTCTAGAAGAAAATGTTCCAGGGTCTCCACCATGTCCAAGTTACACTTCTGGCACTCCCTTTCACCATCTTTCCCAATTTTTCCCTTCAGCTCCAGGGATAGCGACCTCAGATTGAACAACAGTGACCCCCCAAAGGTGCCATCAAGGTACTCTTCAAAACCTGGCTTCTCTTTATCACGCAGGCCACCCAAAGACCTCTTTGATTTGACCCCCTCTCGCCAATTACGGTTACAATCCTCCATGACCCTTTCTCTGACGATTTTTCTACCCTGGTTTGCCCCAACGTCCAGGGCCGAGATCTCCAATGAGTAGTTCTCTACTAGCTCCCTCACTTGGACCATCCACCCCATTTTGATATTTGAGTTGAAAATTCTCAGGAACATTGCTTTACACCATCGGCTGTCGGGGAGATTTACCAAATAATTAAGATAACTGAGCTTCAACAGGTCTATCCTGTCCTTGATCCTCATCCACCAAGCTCACCCCTGATTGCTTCTAGCACTGCGGCATTACTCGACCCCGTTATCCATCGGCCTGCATCGTTCTGCAGGATTTCCAAGCTCTTTACGGCCGTCTGGTTTAGGGGTACCACTTCCCCACCATTTCCCAAATGGTTTTCCCCACGAAAACCTTATTGAAACTGTTTCTCCCTATAAGTTTCATTTGGTTAAGGATTCGCTTTCCCTTCAGAATCAATTTATTTGTGTGGTTCCGGTAGATGCCTCTTCCTGTAATGTTTATATTTACCCCCAAATACTCGTAATCACCTGTCTCTCCCACACTGAGAAGTTTGCTGCTCCCTTCCGGAATGCTGAACTCAACCACTCTCCACCTTCGAGTGGGGTCCACTTTGCGGCCCACAGGTATAATTTTGCTCTTGCTTTCATTAAGTTCGAGTCTCTATTTGCTCCCATATTTCCCAACAATTGCCATCTATTGCTAGATGGATTCAATTAACTATCCGTACTGCTTATGATAATCTATCTTCAACTCAGCAGTCTGTGCTTAAGATTTCGGCTCATGAAGTAACAGCTCTTTCTATATCTTAGGCTTACGCAAATAGTATTGCTATTACAGATTTAATGAAGGCTGCATATTGGTCTCAGCCATCCACATTCACAAATTATTATCTCAGAAATATTGAGTCCATTTCTGGAGACCTGCATTGTTTAGGTCCGTTATCTGTTACTCAGAATGTCGTTCTCTAAACAGTTGCAATTATAGTTATGCAGGCTTTCTGTTCAGGCAGTGACTCCATCCTGCTGCCCTCTTCGCTCTGGGCTATTTGACCCAGGGCAAGGGGAAGGGGGCGGGGGGGGGGGGGGGGGGGGGGTGTTCCCTTAGGTCACCTGATTTATAGTGAAAAGCAAGGGGATACCTCCTCCGGAGTCAGTAATTTCTGAGTTGTTACCGGGATGGTTTTAAAGTGTAAAGTTAATGTTTAAACATTCATTCATGTCATATTTTTAAAGTATAGCTTGGTGTGAAGCATTTGTATATGTCACGTGTCAAATGGGCGTTAATATACAATCCTCGGACTCTTTTGAAAGAGCATAAAGAGTCTCAATTCTCTGGACTATCTTTATTTATTGGCTTACTTTAAACTAATTAGTATAAAGGATATACTGGATGTTAATAGAGAACATGAATGTTATTATGCTCAATTATGGAGGGTGTTGTGTCTTTCTAATTTATCATAAAAAAAGAAAGATACATGTAAAGCCTAATGCTCCTTTTCTCCTCGAGGGGATGACTCTATTTTATATAGTTGAGCTTATTGGACTTTCCTCTATGTCCTAGGCCCTCCAGCCTTTTTACTATTCAGCTATGTCTGGGTCATTGGTACAGTATAAAAATGTTAAAAAATTTATAGTAATTTATATATTTTTTATACTTACCAATGACCCAGACGGGGATGGCCCTCCCAGGAGTTGGGAACTCATACCTCCCCGCTGAGTACATAGCGCTGTCCAGGCACTGCTTGTAAGAATGATAATTGGCGCCAATTTCGGGACCTCCTTGACACTGTGCATGTGCAGTAGAGGCAAAGTATGGAGGGCCATTCAGGACATGATTTCTTTGGTTTTAGATGCAAATTTTGGGGATTGGGGGGCAAAATTTGTGTTTGGCCCTAGATTTTTAAGAGTTAGCACCAGCTATGTCTGGGTCATTGGTACAGTATAAAAATATTCCTCATTTCGAACTAAGTTACAATTCAAGCTCCCACAGTGAGCCCAAATATGGACCTAGGGACATGGCTTGAACAAACTTGAATCTCACCCCCCTAAGGATGCTGCATACCAAATATCAAAACATTCCAACTGCTGGATCTGAAGAAGATTTTTAAAGAAAATTCCTCATTTTGAACTATGTTATCATTCAGGCTCCCACAGTGAGTCCAAATATGGACCTAAGGACATGGCTTGAACAAACTTGAATCTCACCCCCTAAGGATGCTGCATACCAAATATCCAAAATTCTGACTGCTGGATCTGAAGAAGATTTTTAAAGAAAATTCCTCATTTTGAACTAAGTTATAATTCGGGCTACCACAGTGAGCCCAAATATGAACCCAGGGACTTGGCTTGAACAAACTTGAATCTCACCCCCCTAAGCATGGTGCATACCCAATATCAAAAGATTCTGCCTGCTGGATCTTGAGAAGAAGATTTTCAAAGACATTTGCCTGAAATGCACTAAGTTCGAATTCGAGCTTCTATAGTGAGCCCAAATATAAACCCAGGGGACTGATTTGAACAAACTTGAATCAGATCCACCCCACAGTGTTGCATATCAAATATCAAAAGATTCTGCCTGCTGGATCTGGAGAAGAAGATTTTTTAAGAAATTTGCCTGAAATGCACTAAGTTCAAATTCAAGCTTCTATAGTGAGCCCAAATATGAACCCAGGGGGCCAATTTGAACCACCCCACAATGTTGCATACCAAATATCAAAAGATTCTGCCTGCTGGATCTGGAGAAGAAGATTTTTAAAGAAATTTGACTGAAATGCACTAAGTTCCAATTCGAGCTTCTATAGTGAGCCCAAATATGAACCCAGGGGGCCGATTTGAACAAACTTGAATCAGATCTACCCCACAATGTTGCATACCAAATATCAAAAGATTCTACCTGCTGGATCTGGAGAAGAAGATTTTTAAAACAAATTTGCCTGAAATGCACGAAGTTCCAATTCGAGCTTCTATAGTGAGCCCAAATATAAATCCAGGTGGCCGATTTGAACAAACTTGAATCAGATCCACCCCACAATGTTGCATACCAAATATCAAAAGATTCTGCCTGCTGGATCTGGAGAAGAAGATTTTTAAAGAAATTTGCCTGAAATGCACTAAGTTCGAAATCGGGCTCCTATACTGAGCCCAAATATGAACCCAGGGGGCCAATTTAAACAAACTTGAATCAGATCCACCCTACAATGTTGCATACCAAATATCAAAAGATTCTGCCTGCTGGATCTGGAGAAGAAGATTTTTTAATGTTTTTCCCATTGCCAACAGTGTTAGAAAGTGCTGACTCAGCACTTTTTCAAAGTCCCGAAACTGAACCCTATGATAAAACTGATGGCAATTTTTGTTTTACCAATCCTTTCTGTTGGTCCAAGTTTCACACCAAATAAAAATTCTCACTGCCGTGCAGTTTTAGAGATATGGGCGTTTTAATTTTTTTCTATTTTTAGCTCCTGTGGTTCCCACAGGGCTATGGTAAAAGAAATTTCTGCATAAATTAGGTACTTATGACCCAATAAGCACTCATGTAAAATTTGGTTCAAATCGGCCTCACAGTTTGGAAAATAGAAATTTGGGGCGGGGCCAAAATTTTTGCCCCTTGCCCCTCCTTTAACATCGTCAAATATAGCCCGCCGAACTTCTCTTGAACAAACTTGAGTCTACACCTCAAAAGGAAGCTGCATACCAAATATCAAGTCTCTGCTATTGCTGGTTCTTGAGAAGAAGATTTTTTAAGAATTGGAGCATTTTTGCGCTATCACTCTGCTCAATATGAGCCGAAACCTAATTTGACAAAAAAAATCAAAATGCCCTTATATAACCCCTACTCACATGAAATTTCATTAATATGCGGCCAGATGCAGGTGCAAACAATATTGTTTCCTCAATCGATGTGACATCAGAATCCTATCTCTCTAGAGATAACCTGCTAGCAGTGGCAATTCTCTTCAAATAATGAATTTTTGTACAATGAATAGTATTAAGTATTAAGAATTATGATTGATCTTTTATCATCATTTTGAAATCCCAAATCAAATCATCTGAATTTAAAAGATGCTGTTATACAAATGCAAGTTATGATCAGTTTATGTCCAGTAATAAAATATTTGTATCTTTATCAAGGGATCAAACATGAAAACTGAATTATGAAAGTTCAAAATTCTTGAAGAGAAGAAACAAATTGTTTACATGCAAATTTACCATGAACAACTTCATAGTTCATGGCCAATTTGGATTCAAATCAATTAGGGCTGTCGCGACTATCATTTTTTGTAATCGACAAATCGTGACCAGTAATCGACGGTTAGTCGATTAATAGTCGCTTCCCATGATTTTTTTTAGCAAATCATTCTTCTGTTCGTAAAACTCTGAAAGTTAAAAAATTTATAGTAATTTATATATTTTTTATACTTACCAATGACCCAGACATAGCTGCTGGTGCTAACTCTTAAAATATAGGGCCAAACACAAATTTTGCCCCCCAATCCCCAAAATTTGCATCTAAAACCAAAGAAAACATGTCCTGAATGGCCCTCCACACTTCACTTCTACTGCGCATGCGCAGTGTCAAGGACATTCCGAAATTGGCGCCATTAATCATTCTAATAACCAGTGCCTGGTAAGCGCTATGTACTCAGCAGGGAGGTAAGAGTTCTCAACTGCTGGGAGGGCCATCCCCGTCTGGGTCATTGGTAAGTATAAAAAATATATAAATTACTATAAATTTTTTAACATTTTTATACTGTACCAATGACCCAGACATAGCTGAATAGTAAAAAGGCTGGAGGGCCAAGGACATAGAGCAAGATGGAATATGCTCAATAATATAAAATAGAGTCATCCCCTCTAGGGAAAAAGAAGTAATAGGCCTTACATGTATCTTTCTTATTTATGATAAATTAGAAAGATACAACACCTTCCAAAATTGAGCATCATACATCCATGTACTCTATTAATATCTAGTATAATCCTTATACTAATAATTTTTAAAGTAAGCCAATAAATAAAGTAAGTCTAGAGAATAGAGACTCTTTATACTCCTTAAAAGTGTCTGAGGATTGCATAATCATGTCCGTTGACACATGCTAAATTCAAAAGCTATACTTTAAAAACTAAGACTAGAATGAATTTTTAAAACATAAACTTCTCACTAAACAACCATCCCAATAACAGCTCAGAATTACTAACTCCGGAGGAGGTATCCCCTTGTTTTCATAGTAAAACAGGTGACCCAAGGGAACACCCTCCCCCCCCCCCCCCCCCCCCCCCTTTTTCTTGCCCTGGGTCAAATAGCCCAGAGCGAAGAGGGCAGCAGAACGGAGTCACTGCCGAAACAGACAGCCTACCTAGCTATAGTAGCAACTGTTAAGTGAATGACATTCTGAGCAGTAGAATATAGACCTAACCATAGAGGCCTCCAGAAATGGACTCAATATTTCTGAGATAAAAATTTCATGAATGTGGATGGCTGAGCGCAATGAGCAGCCTTCAAAAATCTATAATAGCGACACTATTAATGTAAGCCCAAGATGTAGAAGAACTCTTACTTCATGAGTCGAAATCTCAAACACAACTGCTGAGTCAAAGATATACCATAAGCAGTATCGATAGTTAATTGAATCCATTAGCAATAGAATGGAGCGTAACGTCCTTCTAATAGGCATCAAAGACAGAAGAAGTTTACGCCCGTAGTAATAAACAGATATCTGTTTATAAATACATAAACTCTAACTGGACAGAGTAAAGGCCTATGCCCGTACGAAGATGGAAGGACCTTAATAACAATAGGTTCCGGATATTAGGAGCATAACTCTTATGCAAAAATCCAACCTAAATAGTAAAGGAAGTAGTGATTCCGAAACTACGAAAGTGAAAATCATCCACCGATAGTGCATGAAACTCACTGACTCTTCAGTAAAAGAGAAGCCAACAGAATTACTGTCTAAAAGGTCAGAATTTGAAAACTCCTGTTTCCAGAGGCTCAAATGATTACTTAGCTAAATAAGAACCGAAGTTAAATTCCATATAGGAATTTAATCTAATGATTCTAAGTCTATTTATCAAAAAGTTACTAACTGACTTAGATAAAGAGACATAAGACTCAATTGTAAACTATCATAGAGTGCATAGGTATGAGGTAACATAAACCTATAACCTTAATAATAACAGGCTGCAGTAGATCTTGTCAAACAAGTATACTAAAAAGTTGCAATGAGTAGTATGGAGGGATCAACAATATGAACATAGTGATCCCTACACCAACGACGGAAGAGCCTCCACTTTAGCCGCATAGAATAGCGAAGAAGAGGATCTCCTATAGTAAGAAATCGCGTCCAAAGCTCGTCCAGTACAATGCTTACAATGCAATACGGACCACACAATGGAATACGTGAAGGTTGCGACCTTGCGGGTTGTGATAAAGATGACACGATTTTACCCAGCGAAAAAAGATCCTCTCATTAAGGAAGATTTCGCGTTAAGTCCCACAGTAGACATAAGAGTAAATTACCCACGGTCTCTGTGAAGACAGAGATGCTATCAACAGAAATGTATTGTGGTTGTTTATCTTAGCAATACCTGCTGAAACAACAGTGCCGGAGGATACACATATCCTATCATTCCGTCCTATTAGATCAATAGAGCGTTAACAACATTAGCTCAGAGATCCGGACAAGCAAACACATACGTCTGCAATTGATTAGCAAGCTGTGTCGTAAATAAATTATCATTGGGCGCTCCCATTGATAGCAAATCTGATTGAATACTTGTTTGTTGAGAGTCCATTCTGACGGCAACAAGTGACTCATAAGTGAACGGGAGTCCGGTAAAACAATCAGACGACCCGGAATATGACGGACCGAAACGGAACTTGGTGTACTATAACAAACAGAAGGATTCTTTCCATTAAATTGAATAACGGAAACGAATTAGTGCCTCCCTGGTTCCGGAGATACGCCACTACTGTCGAATTAACGGACAGGATTCGGACATGCATTTCTGAATAATGTTCATCCAATGACATAAAGCAAGCCTAAAAAACATTATTCCGCGGAAGATAAGTGCTTGCTTAGAGACTGCGGAACCCAAAGACCCTGGCACTTCGAATCCGTTGGGATCAATATTATATCCCAACCTGTTTGACTGGCCACCGTCATAATTATAACACTCGGATCCGGCAACTGCAGTGGCACTCTCTGAGTCAACCACCGAATGTTTGCCCCAGTCTGAATCTCTTGCAACACTAGATAGACAAGAGAACGTGTAAATCGAGCAATTCATGGATTGCTGAAAAGTTGCCGTCGAAGAGAAGCTTCTCCAAGAACGAAGCGACTCTGAGAGAGTTCTTCACCTTACTATCCACGCGCGTGGATGTAGCTAGGGCTGCGATCCGTCTAACCAACTCCAATCAGCCACTGAAGGGCGGAGTTATACGTGAACAAACTACTGCCCTCAAAAGAAATCACATTGAGGATAATATCCCGTAATTCTTTTCTTGAAGACGTAATGATAATGCCTCAGTAAGGTGGATTACGTATGATAAAGCGTCTAAGTTAAGTCTACTAGACATCATTGTCGTTTCCAACATTGTGGTTGGAAAAGACATAGACGGCGAAAAAGATTATTTCCAGTCTTTAACCACACCGTCTAGATGCATATGAACTCTCGGTATGCCCTGTTCTGCCAAAATAAATTATTCGTATAAATGAAAAAAGGCAGAAATGAGCATTGCGGACAAGAAACTAAACTATCATGCTTGGTAGCAGGCTTATATATATATATAGCATCGATAAATAATACACATGTTCTAATGACATTATTGGACTGTGTCGGTAAGTCAGGGACAATGTCCCTGAACCGATCCAAAATTCCGTGTCCAATGACACTATAAGTCTCTTATCCAACATCGCAGCAATGTAGTCCGAAATAACAATCACTGGAAGATAATGCCAGAAGATATGAATGGCAGCTTCCGATGCTACGAAAGGGAAAACTCGAAATCTTTCGAATCCCTTTCGCCATCCTGTCGGACCCTATAAAGCGTTCGGTCGTCCGTACCTGATGCAACCACAGACCTCACCGACCAAGCGCCGTCAGATAATTCCTGATTCAACTAAGAAACTGTCGATTGCTGGGATGCTGCGAAAAAACTGTGCTAACTCGGATAGCACGTCCGTCACTGAGGCCTGTGGAGAAGCGGTCCTACAATGCATTGCCGCTAGAAGCTCCGTGATCGTTACCCCGTGCATACTACTAATATGCGAGCGAACGGAGTGTATAGGCCTCGTGGCCCTTGGCTACCGGATGGCGTGACCTATTCGCCGTGGAATCACTGAATGACGAAACTGATCTGAAACTCGAGGTCACGTAGCCAATGTGCGGTCGTGTGCCCTGCTGTGAGGATGAGGAAGCATTAACGACAGTCTCTTGGACTGTCAATATAACAGAGCATCCCGACCGACAGACATATGCTCCGAATGTAAAATATCTGAACCACAACATGCGGTCCCCTATGTTGTTGGACGAGAGAGGGACCTCTCTCGCTCACAGCCCGGACGGACCTGGACAAGCCAGGAACCGGACTAACAGGCTTCCTCCGATCTGTCCTCAATCCGCCGTCACTGGGTGAGTACTAAAGTAATTATAGTGCTCGCATCACCCAAATCTCTTCCCTAGACCGCAACGGACAAACCCGGCAGGCGAACCATTCGATGAATGCACGCTACACCGGGTGAACTAGCGAATGTCACTCCGTCGATCCTACAAGGGACCTCTTAGGCGATAGACATATTCCATGAGCACTTATTGCCGCTAGCTCTTCATTAACTATGACGTCAGAGGCACACTTTTGAAAGACATCTCCGTAACTTTGCGAACAAGAAACCAGAAATGCTTGGTAATAGCAAGCATATAATAATAATATATATAGCGTCGTTCAATAATTCGAAAGTTTGTGTGACATTATTGGATTATGTCGGAACTGAGGGACGATATCCCTGAACCGAACCAAAAATTTCTAAGTCCACCGACGCTATCAGTTTCTTATCCGGCATCGCAGCATTCTGGTTCGACGAAAGAAGCTGTAGAATATCAAGTCAGATGACATACACAACAGCATATGTTGTTCCGAAAGGGAAAGCTCGAAATCCTCCGAATCCCTTTTGGTATCCCGTCGGACCGGATGAAATTTTCGGACGTCCGTACCCGCTTCCGCGGAGCGTCCCGACCCAGCATCGTCGGATAAAAAATATGCGACAGATTCAGTTGATGCTGCGATAAGCTGTGCTATTTAGGAAAGCACGTCTGTTCCCGAGGCCTGTGCAGTAGCGGTCTTATGATGCATTGCCGCCGGAAGCTCCGTGTACGTTGACTTCCGCACACTTTCCTATGCGAACGTCCAGAGTCTGCAGGCCTCATGTCCCTGGCTACCGGATGGTGTGACTTGGTCGCCGATGATTCTCTGACTGGCGAAGCTGACTGGATATCCGAGGTCACGTAGCCAAGAGCGGTCGTGTGCGCTGCCATGAGAATGAGGAAGCCTTATTGACAGTCTACTCCGGACTGCCTATATGTCGGAGCGTCCCGAGCGACGGACGTATGCTCCGAATGCGAAACATTTTGTACCACAACATCTGGGGCCAGATGTTGTTGTACGAGAGAGGGGCCTCTCTCGCTCGCCGTCCGGATGGACCAGAACGAGCTATGAACCGGACTAAAAGGCTTCCTCCGTTCTCCCTCTAATCCGCCGTCACTGGGTGTGCATTTGGTTGATTTATAGTGCTCGCATCACCCCAAAACTCCTGCTAGACCGCAACGGACGAACCCGGTTGCCGAACCATTCGATGAATGGACGCTACACCGGGTGAGCTAGCGGACGTCAAAGGCCGTCGAACCTACTAGGGTCCTCTTAGGCAATTTGCATATTTACATGAGCACTTTTCCGCTAGCCCTTCATTAATTGTGACGACGGAGGCACACTGTTGGAAGACATCACAGATACATCACCCTAATCTTGATCGTCTGAAATAGAAAATGATAAAGTAGAGTGACCCTGCGGGGAAAGGACCGGAGTGTCCAATTCCCCACTAACATACCGTGACATACGCTTCCCATATTGTCATCGAAATCATACGATTCAGAACAGGAGTTAATGCGAGTACACCGACCACATATAGAATGATTATAAAAGTCAGAGGAAGACTTCCTCTTATTACAATTGATCAAAATCCTTTCAATGTGAAAAGAAAACAAAGTCCTGGTACTCGCACCAACCCCTGGCAATCAAAATACATAATAATAATATGATCCATTAATATAGAAAAAATAATTGAAATCAAAATATTTTGAAAAAATATTTTTTCAGAACAGCCCAAGTTTCTGAAAAGTAACGTTGAGCCCCAATGGATCCCAAGCCTAAGTGTGGACAAAAATTTTAAAAATATTTTAAACAATTTATTCAACACTTACGAACAATAATAATGTATCTAGTTATGATTAAAATAACATCAAGATATTATTTTCAAGAAATCTCCCCCTCACACAGAGGGCTGTTGTAAATGTAAACAGTGAGTGTAAAAACACTAAAATAAGACTCCAGGCACCCAGGCCCGGAATCAGTTACCAAAAATACACTATCTGATGCAAAACAGAGACTTCCAGGGAAGAAACTGCAGAACATCAGATGGTAGATGCAGAACACAACGCCTAACCACCCGTAGGTGAAGACGTAAACATGGGGAAAGAACAGAATTCATTCTGTTATTCAGCTAAAACTCCCAAGAAATTTTAGTAATAATAATTACAGAAACTATGCCAAAAGCATGGGAGAATAGCAAGAGGGGACTTAAAGGAAAGGGAGAGAGGAAAACACTGAAAAATCAGTGTAACTAAATAACCAGAATGACAACAAACTGGCTGCTGCCTCGAAAATAGGTAACTTAACATAATTTCATTAAAAAATTTTAAGTTACAGCCCTGATAACATTCTGTCACACATTTTTCCTCTCCTCCTTCTCTATCCTCCTTAGAATCACCATTTCACTAATATTTATGTGTCTGGCATCATTTAAACTGAGATTTACAAGCACAAAGATCAGTCAGATGTTAACTGATGAAGGGCCAAACTTAGAATGATTAATGGCGCCAATTTCGGAACGTCCTTGACACTGCGCATGCGCAGTAGAGGTGAAGTGTGGAGGGCCATTCAGGACATGTTTTCTTTGGTTTTAGATGCAAATTTTGGGGATTGGGGGGCAAAATTTGTGTTTGGCCCTATATTTTAAGAGTTAGCACCAGCAGCTATGTCTGGGTCATTGGTACAGTATAAAAATATGACAATGGCACCAGTGTGTTCAGACGAAGTGGGGTTGTGGGAACAACAAATCGGTCCCGACTGAAGCTACATGTAGTCCAATCTTGGACCCACAGTCCGTAATATAATTTTGGGGTTGGTACGTCCTGTAGGACGTACCAACCCCAAAAATAATATTACTGACTGCGGGTCCAAGTTTGAACTAGATTGAAGCCGATGAATTAAAATGAATTTACCAAAGAACGTTCCTGCATATGTTTCCTTTCTGCAATAAGTTTTTCGAAATTTTGAACATTGAGATCTATGCATTCCCTCGTCAGTTGTTAAAATTGGATCTTAGTCTGAAGTTCCGAACTTTGAGAAGTGATCTGACGTTCTGACTTTCGGCATAATTTTGTCACTTCCGCGCTTTGGGTTTTCCAATGGGTGCATTCGTGTGTACAAGACTGGAGAAATTCAGAAGAATCTATTCTTCTCGAGTAACTGTGAGTGTTCTTTCTCACACAGTCAGTGACAGTCGTACAGTCTTCCGGATATGAATGTTAACTATGGTTAGATATTTAAAGTTATTCACCTTCATTGATCATTCACTTCACAAAACAATGCAATTTAGCCCCGACGTGTAGTAGATGTGTACCACCTTGAAAATGAACGACGATCGACTAAAAATAAAAAATGTCGACTACTTCAATAGTCGACGGTTAGTCGACTAATCGAATAATCGCGACAGCCCTAAAATCAATTTGTTGCATCACCTCCTGGATTTTGAAAAATCATATTCTAATACAATTACTATAAATCTCAAAATTTGATTGGTTAATCAATAAAATTTGCGACAGTAAAATCGGTGTAAACCTGTCTGAAATTTTGTGTTGTCGAAAACTATTTCAAGTAAGTCAATATGTATTCTATTTTCGTTCCATTTCAAGTCATTGATTACAGTATCTGAGATAAATAAATGCTGTGGATGCTTTGACTTTCTGTGAAGAAAACGTTTTCTATCTGTCTTGTAATTAACTGAGATTAATGTGAAGTTGAAAATTTTAATATTAATGTGGAAGAGGTTTGGGAGAGACTGATGAATAATGAAATGAAAGAAGTTGAAAAAACTGATTCCTACAGGCTTAACGGTAAGCCTGTAGTCAGTGATATTATACTCTCCCAAAAAAGAAAGTGTGCATGCTAAAAAATAACACTAAAAAAAGATATATATCATTTTCATTCATGGAAATTTTATTCAATCACAGATGAATCAATTTGTGATCAACACGAGAAATTTCATTACGCTACGACAAATACTCTTGGTGCCATGGAGAGTCAAAGACACTAAGGGTCAAACACAAAAGTCACACACTCAATATCTGGTATGACCTCCGTCTGCATCGACTACTGCTGTGCATCTACGCCTCATGGAAGCGAACAAGTTAGCATGGAAGTGTTGTGGGATGTTGTTCCATATTCTGATAAGCTGTCTTTGGAGTTCCACAAGCGTTGACGGTGCATGGGGAAGCCGGCATACATGACGTTTCATTTCGTCCCATACGTGCTCAATGGGTGAGATATCGGGCGAACTTGCGGGCCAGGGAAGAACATCCACTTGTTGTTGCTGCAGATACTGTTGAACAACACGAGCTGCGTGGGGTCGGGCATTGTCCTGCTGTAGAATGACGCCGGGGCAGTGACGTTGCTGAAATGGGACAACAACAGGTGTAAGCACTTCATCACAATATCTGGCTGCATTGAGATTGCCATCAATAATGCCCAGCTCAGTTCTGTTACGGGCAGTGTTGCCACCCCACACCATGAGAGACCCTCCCTCATAACGGTTTCGCTCCATGACACATGGATCTGCATAGCGTTCGTTTCGTCTGTACACTCTCTGGTGGCCATCTGATGATGAAAGGTGGAAACGACATTCATCTGTGAATAAAACACGTCGCCACCAGTGTAAGGGATGCCTGAGATGTTGTCTACACCACTGCAGTCGAGCACGACGATGACATAACGTCAAAATCGGACAAATTGCAGGCCTTCAAGGACGTAAGCCGTATTCTCTCAGCCGGTTGATTACTGTTTGAGGATGTATCCGTCTCAGGTTAGGGATGTTCCTGGCTGTCGTCGTTGCCATTTGTTGCCGGGTCCGGAGATGAACGACACGGATATACCGATCTTGTGCAGGGGTGGTAACTCAGGGTCTCCTGGAGCAGGGTCGGTCTCGAACGTCATCATGTTGTGCATGTCGATGGACTAGCCTGTCTACAGTGTTACGGTGGCAGTTCAAATGCTGGGCAACCTCTCTGTGTGTTCTGCCAGCTCTAATCATACCCAGGCCAAGGAGACGTTGATTCATTGTCAATCTTGGCATGCTAATGTTGAGTCGTTTTAACAGCAGTGCAAGTTTGAATGTGAACGACAGGAAGGCCTTACTTTAGTGTTTAAATACCCAAGGATTCACACTGCTGCATGAATTTTTTAACGTTAATGCAATTGTAACGGGGAAAACTGTTTTCGTGTTCAATATAACTTATTCATGAACAGGTTAACACTCTTTACACCTACGAAATTATTTTTTTGGAGTTTGATCAATTTCTGCAATGCACACTTTCTTTTTTGGGTGAGTATATAATTTATAAATAGCAATTTTTCGTACGATGAAGAATTTATGGATGCTATGTGTGAAATAGAAAACCAAAATCCTGACAACTAGCAGTGATAATTTTAACTGTTCAAGGCCAAATATTTCTGACTGTTCCGCTAGCGATGTTATAACATCGACTTCAAGTGTAAGTGTGTTTACCACTGAGAGAGGTGAACTATTCATTCTGCAACAATTATGCCAATACCAGTAGTGTAATTCCACAAGCCATCACTTTCCATAAAGTTTGAAATGAAAAACTGTTCTGCAACCATAAGTAATCATTACTGTCAAGCAAGTGCTTCCAATCCAAGCACCCAAATTTTTTTACTTTAACGGAAAATCCTTGAGTGCATTCCAACACAGACTGAAACAACATCACATGGTGAACTCCAAACTTTGAACGGGGAAACCAGATGGTGTATTTTGTTTTCAGAGTGTCAAAAACATTTAAACGCGATAAATGTTGTCAGTACAAATATGAATATATTTTCTTATCGTTGATAAAATGACTAAACCGTTTGGAACTATTTGTATGGTGGCAGTGTAAAGTATATTTCATGATTTGGGTCGGAACTCCCAAATGAAGTCACGAAGACTGTATTTTCAGATTTAAATTATTGTTTTCAACAAAGCATGGTTTTAGATGGGAGATAAATAAAACTGTCCCTGTTTTCTGTTGAATTATATCAGTATGGTGATAACTATGTTGTATTTGTCTGTTTTGGGCCACAAACAATGGTTTTAATGTCACAAATATTCATTTTACCAGCTCTGCTAATGCATTGCTGGCAAAACCCAATTTGTGACAGTAAAATCATCATTTACGGCCCCAAACAATCAAATACAACATAGTTATCCCCTAAATTAAATTCTTTAATATATCTCAGGGAAGAAGGAAATTGAAAGTTCATTGTTTGCAAGGACAAATATTGGTAGTAATTTTTACAAAGGTGTTACGTTTAATTGTTGAAGAAATAAGTTGGAGGTTCAAGTTATAAAACAATTATTGTAAATATTATAATTATTATTATCCTGTCTTCTATTTTCTTGGGGGAGGGAGGGGATGAGGTGTGTGGACAAGTGTTCAAAACTAAACTCACCTAGTAGTAAACTGTGGCCAGTCAGTCAGAGGAAACATACTGGCTAATTTATCCCTGAATTCCACAAATTCCTCAAACAATCGAAAAATGTAGGTAGGAACACGCTGATTTTCTCGCTGCACTTGAATGATAAAAATCTGAGAAGAAAAGAACATATATACTTGTGATTGATGTCAAGATCAAAGAACAATCTTCTATCATAAGGTTGTGGGAAATTACAGTACAAAAAGACTTGAGTAGCCCAAAAATTTCAGAAAATTATTTCATGGCCTTTCAAGAACCTTTTGTTGTCAAATTCACAAAAATTCAAGAAAATTTTGAGACCAAATTTAAGGACTTGCAAGAATCTTCAGAAAAAAGACACAAAGTTCAAAATTTCAACACTCACCTGATAATTCCAGCAGCGTGAGATCAGCATTTCCTTTAATTATAATATTTTCACTTAGAACTGGCAATCCAACCCTTCATATCTTCATTGATAGAGCTCAGGCAGTTCTCTCAAATGAGATCAAATGGTTGCAATTAATTTTATAGTATCAACAATGCTGGCTGTTAAAAATATTGCCAATGCCAGACCATTAGATTGGCCTAATCACAGACTTTCCACTTCAGTCGCAGTTCTGCTCCAATGAAGAACATTTTTGTAACAATGACTGTCTGTAAAGACATTTTTTGCTTCTCAGGACTTGATTGGTACTTCAGAATATCTGTTGACCCTCAAAAGAATAATTTCAACTGTGAATCCCTTTTACTTCAACAGAGCAAGTGGCCCAACATGCATCTTCTTATTACATTAGTTGTTTTAAGGGAACTCATGGCTGCCTATATTGGGCAGTCAAGACATGCCTACAAACAACAACTACAGGATGTAAACTATCAGTGAGTGACAATAATGTTTAACCCTTTACCCAACGAACCGCCTGCACCCGCCCGCATAATATGCAAATTCAGCAGCTGAAAAAATATTATATTTTGAAGAAATTTCAACAAAACCATATCATGTGACCCCTCTTTGGAACGAGCTCGTTGAGCTCGTTCCAAAGAGGGGTCACATGATATGGTTTTGTTGAATTTTTTAAAAAAAATTAAAAAAATGGTATTTAAAATAAAAAAATTTTGAAATCGGCTGTGTTGGGTAAAGGGTTAAAGATCTCTGGGCCATTATGAGTTAAATCACTTCTCATGATGTTGAGAGAAAAGAAAGAAAAATAAAAACATGCTATCTGTTTTGCCCTATAATTTGGGGACATCTGTTATTGTTGTGAATTTGGTACAATTCAGGAATGCAGTACTACTAAAAAGCCTCACTCCCTATCTGTCCACCTACCCCTACACTAGAGGTACCTACAAACAGTAAAATAGCATTCAATCACATTTATTTAAAGCATCTTGTGGTTCTAAAGCCATTTTGAAATATTTTCTAGGCCTTGAAAATAATTTTTTAAGTTCCAGAACTTTCAGAAATTTCACAAACATTCAACTAGGCTATTGAAAAAAAAATCTGCCTCATCACCTTTTTTTCACCTGGAAATCTCCTGTATGACACTAATTTGCACTTGTAGGACAAATATTTAACCAACTATACTTTGTTTGACAGAGCTCTGTCAAATAAGGTAGAGTTGGTTAAATTTCAACTGCATTATGGGAATTTTTGACTTCTGAAAACATTGGTTTGCTTCATAATAGTATAAGTAGTTAAATTTCTGATTCCAACTATTTTCAGAATTGTTTTGTGAACAAACAAACAAAACAAAGCCTCCCACCCTCAGCATAAAAATGAGGAAAAAATTGCATGAGAAACAAGAAATGTTTTTACAGGCCCTATTCAGAGTGAGAGATAAGATTAAGCAAATGACACACAGTGCTTATTTTTGATGAAACTAGACATGTAGTCCCCCAAAATTTATTAAGACTTATTTATTATTGGTGTTTAAGGTCACATACCTATGCACTATGGCTAATCATGATCGTGAGTGTTATGGGTGGAGGAAGTCGGAGTACCCGGAGAGAAACACCGAGCATCCACGAGCAACTGTCAGGTCCTCAAAATTCTAATTCTGTTTAAACTCCGCTCAAGCAGGCTTACAGTGGCTGAAGACATGTGCACCATCGACGTGCAGTATGCCTTCGTACTTTGCGTCATCGTGCCCCCATGTAGGCAACCAGGATAAAGTGCCTTGCCCAAGGACACAATGTTGGTCATTCCAGATGGGAGATCGAACTCGGGACCTCTAGCATAGAAGTCCAACAGTCTACCACTGAACCACCACCCTCCCATTTATTAAGATACACACTGTTAAGGGGAAGTGCAAATGTCACTAGAGACATTGAAGGCAAGAGATTTTGGTAAGTGTATATTTTCTTCATGTGAATGTATTTTATACAAGTAATATTATAAAGAAGTTTATTATTTTCAAGAAATCCCCCCTCACACAGAGGGCTGTTGGAAATGTAAACAATAAGTGTAAAAACACTAGATCAAGACTCCAGGCACCTTGGCCCGAAATCAGTTACCAATAATACACTATCTGATGCAAAACAGAGACTTCCAGGGAAGAAACTGCAGAACATCAGATGGTAGATGCAGAACACTACGCCTAACCACCCATAGGTGAAGACGTAAACATGGGGAAAAGAACAGAATACATTCTGTTATCCAGCTAAAACTCCCAAGAAATTTTAGTAATAATATTACAGAAAATATGCCAAAAGCATGGGAGAATAGCAAGAGGGGACTTAAAGGAAAGGGAGAGAGGAAAACACTGAATAAGCAGTGTAATCTTGATAACAAGAATGACCACAACAGGCAGTTGCCTCGAAAGTTAAAAAATTTATAGTAATTTATATATTTTTTATACTTACCAATGACCCAGACTTAGCTGGTGCTAACTCCACAAAAACCAGGGCCAAACACAAATTTTGCCCCCCAATCCCCAAAATTTGCATCCAAAACAAAAAGAAATCATGTCCTAAAGGACCTCCATAGTACGACTCTACTGCGCATGCGCAGTGACGCAGTCGTCCCGAAATTGGCGCCAAATATCATTCTTACTGGCAGTGCCTGGTCAGCGCTATGTACTCAGCGGGGAGGCAAGAGTTCCCAACTCAGGGAGGGCCATCCCCGTCTGGGTCATTGGTAAGTATAAAAAATATATAAATTACTATAAATTTTTTAACATTTTTATACTGTACCAATGACCCAGACTTAGCTGAATAGTAAACAGGCTGGAGGGCCTAGGACATAGAGGAAAATCCAATAAGCTCAATTATAAGATAAAGAGGTAACCCCTTAAGGAGAAAAGGAGTATTAGGCTTTACATGTATCTTTCTTATTTAATATTTAAATTAGAAAGATACACTACCCTTAATAATTGAGCACAATAACATTCATGTTCTCTATTAACATCCAGTATAACCTTTATACTAATTATTTTTAAAACAAGCCAATAAATAAAGTAGTCCAGAGAATTGAGACTCTTTATAATCATTTAAAAGTGTCCGAGTATTGTATATTAAAGCCCGTTTGACACTTGACATATACAAATGCTTCACACCGAGCTACACTTTAAAAATAAGACATGAATGAAATTAAACATTAATATTACACTTTAAAACCATCCCGGAAGCGACTCAGAAATACTGTCTTGGAGGAGGCATTCCCTTGCTTTTCACTATAAAGCAGGTGACCTAAGGGAACACACGCCCCCCCCCCCCCCCCCCCTTCCCCTTGCCCTGGGTCAAATAGCCCAGAGCGAAGAGGGCAGCCGGACGGAGTCACTGCCGGAACAGAAAGCCTGCATAACTATAGTTGCAACTGTTTAGTGGACGACATTCTGAGCAACAGATAACGGACCTAAACAATGCAGGTCTCCAGAAATGGACTCAATATTTCTGAGATAAAAATTAGTAAATGTGGATGGCTGAGACCAATAAGCAGCCTTCATTAAATCTGTAATAGCAACACTATTAGCATAAGCCCAGGAAGTAGAAAGAGCTCTTACTTCATGAGCAGAAATCTTAAGCACAGACTGCTGAGAAGAAGATAAATCTTCATACGCAGTACGGATAGTTAACTGAATCCATCTAGCAATAGAATGGACTGAAATGTCCTTTCTATTAGGCATCAAAGACAGAAAGAAACTTTTCCGTCCCTTTCTGATGAACTGAGATCTCTGTTTATAGATACGTAGTGCTCTAACAGGACAGAGTAAAGGCCTACACCCGTCTGAAGACGGAAGAGCCTTAATAACAATAGGTTCCGGATATTTATTACGAGCCTGATTCTTAGCTAAAAAACCGACATTAGTAGTGAAGGTGATAGTGTTCCCAACACTACGATAATGAGAATCATCCACCGATAGTGCATGAAGCTCACTGACTCTTCTGGCAGAAGAGAAAGCTAAGAGAAAAGCTGTCTTATAAGATAAGAATTTGAAATCTACTGTCCCAAGAGGTTCAAATGGCTTTTCCTTCAATTTAAGGAGAACCCAAGCTAAATTCCACTTAGGAATTAATCTAAGAGTTCTGGGTCTATTTATCGAAAAGTTTCTAACCAATTTCGATAAAGAGACATTAGATCCAATTTGTAAACTATCATGATGTGCATAGGTATCAGATAACATAGATCTATAACCCTTTATAGTAACAGGTTGCAGTTTGATTTCGTCAAACAAGTATACTAGAAAGTTAGCAATGTCTGGTATAGAGGGATCAAATATATCAACAGAATGATCCCTACACCAACGACGGAAAACCTTCCACTTAGCCGCATAGTTTAGCGAAGAGGAGGTCCTCCTACAGTTAGAAATCGCATCCACTGCTCGTCCTGTAAAGTGCTTGCCATGCAAGAAGGACCGCACAACGGAAAAACGTGAAGGTTGAGACCTTGCGGGTTGTGATGCAGTTGGCGCGATTTCCCCTGCCAAAGAAGATCCTCTCGTGGAGGGAGCTTCCGCGGTAGGTCCCACAACAGACACCTGAGTAGATTTATCCACGGTCTCTGTGGCGACAGAGATGCTACCAACAGAATCTTGCATTGAGATTGTTTTATCTTTAGCAATACTTGTTGAATTAACGGCGCTGGAGGATACGCATATCCTATCATTCCGTCCCAAGGGATCGATAGAGCGTCTACTGCAAATGCTCTTGGATCCGGACACGGGGACACATACGTCTGCAACTGATTGTTGAGATGTGTCGCAAATAAGTCTATCATTGGCCGTTCCCATTGGTAGCAAATCTGATTGAATACTTGTTTGTTGAGAGTCCACTCCGACGGCAACAAGCGACCCTTTCGTGAAAGGGAGTCTGCTAGCACATTCAGACGACCCGGTATGTGACGGACCGAAAGAAGAACGTGATGTTCCAACGCAAACAGAAGGATTCTTTCCGTTAGATTGAACAACGGAACTGAATGAGTGCCTCCCTGATTCCGTATATACGCCACTACAGTCGTATTGTCGGATAGGATTTGGACATGAGCATCGTGAATAATGTCCATCCAGTGAGGTAACGCAAGCCAAATTGACATCATTTCCTTGATGTTTATGTGCTTGCACAGGAATTGCGGATCCCAAAGACCCTGGCATCTCGAATCCGTTGGGATTAATGATGCACCCCAACCTGTTTGACTGGCATCCGTCATAATGGTAAAACTCGGATCCGGCAACTGCAGCGGAACTCCTTGAGTTAACCACTGAATGTTTGCCCAAGTCTGAATCTCTTGTTTCACTTGATCTGACAAGAGAACGTCTACATCGAGCGAATGAATTTTCACACTCCAATTCTGAGTCAGGAAAATTTGAAGAGGCCGTGTGCGTAGCCGTCCCATCGGAATGAGATCCGCGGCGGCTCCGCACAGACCTATCAGTCTCATAAATTCTCTCGCTGTGACTTTGTCTGTATTTAGACAATAGCGAGCGTAACAACTGACTAATTTCGCTCTGGTTAACGGCAGACGAACGAGATTGTTGTGCGTCTCGAAGCTCATTCCCAGATGAGTGAATGACTTGGACGGCACCAGATCCGACTTCTCCTCGTTTACTATGAAACCGAGACGTCGGAGCAATAGAAGAAGATTCTGAACATCGTTCTGAAGCGTTAACTCGTTGCCGTACCTCTGAAGAATGTCGTCCAGGTAGGCCGACGTTACCGCAGACGAATGAGCTCGGAAGTAGATCATTACCGAGTTCATTACCCGAGTGAAAGCCCAGGGTGCTAGATTCAAACCGAAGCACATGGCCCGGAACTGATACACCACTCCTAGGACTGGGAAGCGTAGATACTTTCGGAATGTCGGATGTACCATGACGTGAAAGTACGCATCTTTGAGATCTATGCTCGTTGCATAATCGTTCACCCGAATACTCGCTCTGACCGATCGAATCGTCTCCATATAAAACTTCGGAGCGACGATCAGCTTGTTTATCCAGCTCAAATCTATGACTGGACGGAACGAGCCGTCTGGTTTCGGAACCAGAAACAGATGGCTGTAGAATCCCAGCGATTCCTGGTTTTCTACGACCTCTACCGCGTTCTTCATTAAAAGAGACTGCACCTCTGATAGCAGAGCGTCTCTTTTCTGAGGGTTTGACGGAAGATGAGTCCACTTTGGACTTCGAGTTAAAGGAGGCTTTCGTTTGAAGGATATCTTTAGACCTTCCGAAGTCACTCCTCTCACCCACGGGTCGTCCGTAATCGACGCCCACTCTTGAGAAAAACTCGACAACCTTCCGCCAACCGGAACGCGATAGAGGTTTGAGCCATCACCTCCTGGATCTGCGAGGCCTGCGGTAGGAGAAACCACGTCTTCCACGACCCGCACCTCGCCTCGTCGACCTCGGGGCGTCCGACCGATTGTCCCGGCCTGAAGGACGTCCCGAACGAGAGTCGCTATCCTGACGGTCTCTCGAATAAGAGCTAGAGGACGCACCGGAACCTCTATAGGCACCTCTCTTGGGCGGATAAGACCCAGAAGTGCCCGCCTTATTCGTGTCTGCTGTATCCGACCTTTTAGGAGCGGATCTGAACAACAGAGAATCACTAGCTTTCTTTTTAATATTATCATAAATAGCGGAAAGCTTGCCGTCAAAGAGAAGATCTCCTGAGACCGAAGCGACTCTAAGAGAGTTCTTCACCTTAGAATCCACTAGTGTGGATGTAGACAGGGCTGCGTCACGTCTAACCAACTCCAAATTTGCCACTGAAAGGGCGGAGTTACACGTGGAATAAGCTACTGCCCTTGAAAGAAGTCTTAAGGAGGATTGTATATCCTGAAACTCTTCCCCTTGAAGACGCAGTGATAACGCCTTCGTAAGGTGATCTGCGTAAGATAAGGCATCTAAATTGGCTCTGTTAGACGCAATAGCTGTTTCCAACACTGCGGTTGGAATAGAAGCTGACGACGGTAATGATAGCTCTAAGTCTTCCGCCTCGTCGTCCATACGCAGAGGAACTCTCGGTATACCCTGACCTGCCGTGTCGAATTTATTCCTTGCATTAATGAAAGGCAGGTTGAGAGTATTTGCGGACAAGAAGCCTGCTTTCCCTGTCCTGGAAGCAAGTTTAAAAATAGCGTCGTTCAATAATTCAAATGTTCTTGCAACATTATTGGACTGCGACGGAAACTCGGGAGCGATGTCCCTGAACCGCTCGAAAAAATCAGAGTCCAATGACGCTATAATTCTCCTGTCCGGAAGCGCAGCAGTCTGGCCCGACGGAACAACTTGAGGAAGAAAGTGCCGGATGAAGTCTACGGCAGCTTTGTGTTGTTCCGAAAGGGATAGCTCCAATTCATCCGTATCCCTTTCACCATCCGGTCGGACCTCCCGATGTTCCCGGTCGTCCGCCGCCGATGCTTCGGCGGAGCGTACCGACCCAGCGCCGTCGGATAATTCTCGATCCGACACTGTCTCTGTCGGCTGCTGGGATGCTGCGATAAGCTGTGCTATCTGCACTAGAATGTCCGACGTCGAGACCTGCGGAGGAGCGGTCTTTCGCTGCTTTGCCGAGGGCAGCTCCGCATCAGATGGCTCCCGCATACTTTTCCTATGCGAACGTCCGGAGTCCATCGGTCTCGAATCCCTGGCTGCCGGATGGTGTGACCTGGTCGCCGAATAATCCTTCATCGGCGAAGCTGGCAAAATATCGGAGGTCACGCAGCCAAGGTGCGGTCGTGTGCGCCGGCGAGAAGAGGAAGCCTTAACAGTCTCTGCGGACTGCTTATACAACGGAGCGTCCCGAGCGACGGACGTATGCTCCGCTAAAGACACATTTTGTACCACAACATCTGGTCCCAGATGTTGTTGTACGAGAGAGGGGCCTCTCTCGCTCGCGGCCCGGCTGGACCTGGACGAGCTAGGAACCGGACTAAAAGGCTTCCTCCGTTCTCGTTCACTATCCGCCGTCACTGGGTGTGCATCTATTATTTTTATAGTGCTCGCATCACCCAAAATTTCCTCTTGGACCGCATCGGACGAACCCGGCTGCCGAACCATTCGGTGAATGGACGCTACACCGGGCGAGCTAGCGGACGACATTTGTCTAATCTCCATGAGCACTTTTGCCGCTAGCTCTGTATTTAATTGTGACGACGGACGCACACTTGAAGAAGATAACATGGAAACATCACCCTGTTCTGGTTCCTCTGAAATAGAAACTGAGAGAGTAGAGTGACCTTGTGGAGAAAGAGCCGGCATCGCTCTTTCTCCAGAAACAACATATCGTGACACACGTTTCCAATGTTTCTCATCCCAATGTTCACATACAGGACAGGGATTAATGCGAGAACACTGACTACAATTAATGCAATAATCATGAAAGTCAGAGGAAGATTTCTTCCTATTACAATTTGAACAAGTTCCCTTCATTGTGAAAGAACAACAATAAGTCCTAGTTACTCGCAAAAACCCCTGACACAAAGATACATAATAACATGATCCATTAATAAATGAAAAAACAATTGCAAAACAAAATAATTTTGAAAAAATATTTTTTCAGAGAAGCCCAAGTTGCTGAAAAGTAACGTTGAGCCCCGATGGATCCGATGGCAAAGTGTGGTCAAAAATTTTAAAATTATATAAAATAATTAATGAGATACTTTCGGATAATATAAATGTATCTTATAATGAGATAAACTACCTCAAAGGCAAACAGCCCCCCTCAAAAAAGGCTGTTGCCAATGAAAACAAACAGTGTAAACACAGAAGAAAACATGACTCCAGGCACTGAAAAAACTGGCCCGGAATCAGTCATCAATTACACTCTATCTGATGCAAAACAGAGACTCCCAGGGGAGAATCTGCAGAACATCAGATAGAAGATGCAGAACACAAACGTTATACACCCATGGGTGAAAACGTAACTATGGGGAAAATAACAGAAAACATTCTGTAACCAAGCAACTCTCCCATGGAATTTTTAGAAATGAAACTTCTCAAAAATATGCCAAAAGCATGGGAGAATTGCAAGGGGGGACTTTAGAAGGTTAGGGGAGAGGAAACACTGAATAAGCAGTGCAACAATTAGCAAGAATGACAACAAGAGGCGTTTGCCTCGAAAATAGGCAACTTAACATAATTTCAACAAAAAATTTTAAGTACAGCCCTGATTATTTTTTGCCACTTCTTTTTTCCTCTCCTCCTTCTATCCTCCTTAGAATCACATTTTCTCCAAGAATTACGTGTCTGGCATCCTTTAAACTGAGATTTACAAGCACAAAGATCAGTGAGATGTTGACTGATGAAGGGCCAAACAGAGAATGAT
The DNA here is from genome assembly GCA_031216915.1 of Pictodentalium vernedei. NCBI lineage: Eukaryota > Metazoa > Mollusca > Scaphopoda > Dentaliida > Dentaliidae > Pictodentalium > Pictodentalium vernedei. Next base: position 122,075,186 of record CM062289.1, on the reverse strand, counting down.
ATTTGGCGCCAATTTCGGGACGACTGCGTCACTGCGCATGCGCAGTAGAGTCGTACTATGGAGGTCCTTTAGGACATGATTTCTTTTTGTTTTGGATGCAAATTTTGGGGATTGGGGGGCAAAATTTGTGTTTGGCCCTGGTTTTTGTGGAGTTAGCACCAGCTAAGTCTGGGTCATTGGTACAGTATAAAAATATAGGTAACTTAACATAATTTCATCAAAAAATTTTAAGTCACAGCCCTGATTATTTTCTGTCACTTATTTTTCCTCTCCTCCTTCTATATCCTCCTTAGAATCACCATTTCACTAATATTTATGTGTCTGGCATCATTTAAACTGAGATTTACAAGCACAAAGATCAGTCAGATGTTAACTGATGAAGGGCCAAACAAAGAATGATTAATGGCGCCAATTTCGGGACGTCCTTGACACTGCGCATGCGCAGTAGAGGTGAAGTATGGAGGGCCATTCAGGACATGTTTTCTTTGGTTTTAGATGCAAATTTTGGGGATTGGGGGGCAAAGTTAAAAAATTTATAGTAATTTCTATATTTTTTATACTTACCAATGACCCAGACATATCTGGTGCTAACTCTTAAAATATAGGGCCAAACACAAATTTTGCCCCCAATCCCCAAAATTTGCATCTAAAACCAAAGAAAACATGTCCTGAATGGCCCTCCACACTCCACCTCTACTGCGCATGCGCAGTGTCAAGGACGTTCCGAAATTGGCGCCATTAATCATTCTAATAACCAGTGCCTGGTAAGCGCTATGTACTCAGCGGGGAGGCAAGAGTTCCCAACTCCTGGGAGGGCCATCCCCGTCTGGGTCATTGGTAAGTATAAAAAATATATAAATTACTATAAATTTTTTAACATTTTTATACTGTACCAATGACCCAGACATAGCTGAATAGTAAAAAGGCTGGAGGGCCAAGGACATACAGCAAGATGGAATACGCTCAATAATATAAAATAGAGTCATCCCCTCTAGGGAAAAAGAAGTAATAGGCCTTACATGTATCTTTCTTATTTATGATAAATTAGAAAGATACAACACCTTCCAAAATTGAGCACAATACATCCATGTACTCTATTAATATCCAATATAATCCTTATACTAATAATTTTTAAAGTAAGCCAATAAATAAAGTAAGTCTAGAGAATAGAGACTCTTATACTCCTTAAAAGTGTCTGAGGATTGCATAATCATGTCCGTTGACACGTGCTATATTCAAAAGCTATACTTTAAAAACTAAGACTTGAATGAATTTTTAAAACATAAACTTCTCACTAAACAACCATCCCAATAACAGCTCAGAATTACTAACTCCGGAGGAGGTATCCCCTTGTTTTCATAGTAAAACAGGTGACCCAAGGGAACACCCTCCCCCCCCCCCTTTTTCTTGCCCTGGGTCAAATAGCCCAGAGCGAAGAGGGCAGCAGAACGGAGTCACTGCCGAAACAGACAGCCTACCTAGCTATAGTAGCAACTGTTAAGTGAATGACATTCTGAGCAGTAGATAATAGACCTAACAATAGAGGCCTCCAGAAATGGACTCGATATTACTGAGATAAAAATTCATGAATGTGGATGGCTGAGCGCAATGAGCAGCCTTCAAAAATCTATAATAGCGACACTATTAATGTAAGCCCAAGATGTAGAAGAACTCTTACTTCATGAGCCGAAATCTTAAGCACAACTGCTGAGTCAATGAAATACCATAAGCAGTACCGATAGTTAATTGAATCCATTAGCAATAGAATGGAGCGTAACGTCCTTCTATTAGGCATCAAAGACAGAAGAAGCTTACGCCCGTAGTAATAAACAGATATCTGTTTATAAATACATAAACTCTAACCGGACAGAGTAAAGGCCTATGCCCGTACGAAGACGGAAGGACCTTAATAACAATAGGTTCCGGATATTAGGAGCCTAACTCTTATGCAAAAATCCAACCTAAATAGTAAAGGAAGTAGTGATTCCGAAACTACGAAAGTGAAAATCATCCATAGATAGTGCATGAAACTCACTGACTCTTCAGTAAAAGAGAAGCCAACAGAATTACTGTCTAAAAGGTCAGAATTTGAAAACTACTGTTTCCAGAGGCTCAAATGATTACTTAGCTAAATAAGAACCGAAGTTAAATTCCATATAGGAATTTAATCTAAAGATTCTAAGTCTATTTATCAAAAAGTTACTAACTGACTTAGATAAAGAGACATAAGACTCAATTGTAAACTATCATAGAGTGCATAGGTATGAGGTAACATAAACCTATAACCTTAATAATAACAGGCTGCAGTAGATCTTGTCAAACAAGTATACTAAAAAGTTGCAATGAGTAGTATGGAGGGATCAACAATATGAACATAGTGATCCCTACACCAATGACGGAAGAGCCTCCACTTTAGCCGCATAGAATAGCGAAGAAGAGGATCTCCTATAGTAAGAAATCGTGTCCAAAGCTCGTCCAGTACAATGCTTACAATGCAATACGGACCACACAACGGAATACGTGAAGGTTGCGACCTTGCGGGTTGTGATAAAGATGACACGATTTACCCAGCGAAAAAAGATCCTCTCATTGAGGAAGATTTCGCGTTAAGTCCCACAGTAGACATCAGAGTAAATTACCCACGGTCTCTGTGAAGACAGAGATGCTATCAACAGAAATGTATTGTGGTTGTTTATCTTAGCAATACCTGCTGAAACAACAGCGCCGGAGGATACGCGTATCCTATCATTCCGTCCTATTAGATCAATAGAGCGTAAACAACATTAGCTCAGAGATCCGGACAAGCCAACACATACGTCTGCAATTGATTAGCAAGCTGTGTCGTAAATAAATTATCATTGGGCGCTCCCATAGATAGCAAATCTGATTGAATACTTGTTTGTTGAGAGTCCATTCTGACGGCAACAAGCGACCCCTAAGTGAACGGGAGTCCGGTAAAACAATCAGACGACCCGGAATATGACGGACCGAAACAGAACTTGGTGTACTATAACCAACAGACGGATTCTTTCCATTAAATTGAATAACGGAAACGAATGAGTGCCTCCCTGGTTCCGGAGATACGCCACTACTGTCGAATAAACGGACAGGATTTGGACATGCGTTTCTGAATAATGTTCATGCAATGGCATAAAGCAAGCCTAAAAAACATTATTCCGCGGAAGATAATTGCTTGCTTAGAGACTGCGGAACCCAAAGACCCTGGCACTTCGAATCCGTTGGGATCAATATTATATCCCAATCTGTTTGACTGGCAACCGTCATAACTATAACACTCGGATCCGGCAACTGCAGTGGCACTCTCTGAGTCAACCACCGAATGTTTGCCCCAGTCTGAATCTCTTGTAACACTAGATAGACAAGAGAACGTGTAAATCGAGCAATTCATGGATTGCTGAAAAGTTGCCGTCGAAGAGAGGCTTCTCCGAGAACGAAGCGACTCTGAGAGAGTTCTTCACCTTACTATCCACGCGCGTGGATGTAGCTAGGGCTGCGTCACGTCTAACCAACTCCAATCAGCCACTGAAGGGCGGAGTTATACGTGAACAAACTACTGCCCTCAAAAGAAATCACATTGAGAATAATATCCCGTAAATCTTTTCTTGAGGACGTAATGATAACACCTCAGTAAGGTGGATTACGTATGATAAAGCGTCTAAGTTAAGTCTACTAGACATCATTGTCGTTTCCAACATTGTTGTTGGAAAAGACATAGACGGCGAAAAAGAATATTTCCAGTCTTTAACCACGCCGTCTAGACGCATATGAATACTCGGTATGCCCTGCTCTGCCAAAATAAATTATTCGTATAAATAATAAAACGGCAGAAATGAGCATTGCGGACAAGAAACTAAACTATCATGCTTGGTAGCAGGCTTATATGCATATATAGCGTCGAAAAATAAAACACATGTTGTAATGACATTATTGGACTGCGTCGGTAAGTCAGGGACAATGTCCCTGAACCGATCCAAAATTCCGTGTCCAATGACGCTATAAGTCTCTTATCCAACATCGCAGCAATGTAGTCTGAAATAACAATCACTGGAAGATAATGCCAGAAGATATGAATGGCAGCTTCCGATGCTACGAAAGGGAAAACTCGAAATCTTTCGAATCCCTTTCGCCATCCTGTCGGACCCTATAAAGCGTTCGGTCGTCCGTACCTGATGCAACCACGGACCGCACCGACCCAGCGCCGTCAGATAATTCCTGATTCGAGTAAGAAACTGTCGATTGCTGGGATGCTGCGAAACAACTGTGCTAACTCGGATAGAACGTCCGTCACTGAGGCCTGAGGAGAAGCGGTCCTACAATGCATTGCCACTGGAAGCTCCGTGATCGTTACCCCATGCATACTACCAATATGCGAGCGAACGGAGTGTATAGGCCTCGTGTCCCTTGGCTACCGGATGGCATGACCTATTCGCCGTGGAATCACTGAATGACGAAACTGATCGGAAACTCGAGGTCACGTAGCCAATGTGCGGTCGTGTGCCCTGCTGTGAGGATTTGGAAGCATTATCGACAGTCTCTCGGACTGTCAATATAACGGAGCGTCCCGACCGACAGACATATGCTCCGAATGTAAAATATCTGAACCACAACATGCGGTCCCCTATGTTGTTGGACGAGAGAGGGACCTCTCTCGCTCACAGCCCAGACGGACCTGGACAAGCCAAGAACCGGACTAACAGGCTTCCCCCGATCTGTCCTCAATCCGCCGTCACTGGGTGAGTACTAAAGTAATTATAGCGCTCGCATCACCCAAATCTCCTTCCTAGACCGCAACGGACGAACCCGGCAGCCGAACCATTCGATGAATGTACGCTACACCGGGTGAGCTAGCGAATGTCACTCCGTCGATCCTACAAGGGATCTCTTAGGCGATAGACATATTCCATGAGCACTTATTGCCGCTAGCTCTTCATTAACAATGACGACAGAGGCACACTTTTGAAAGACATCTCCGTAACTTTGCGAACAAGAAACCAGAAATGCTTGGTTATAGCAAGCATATAATAATAATATATATAGCGTCGTTCAATAATTCGAAAGTTTGTGTGACATTATTGGACTATGTCGGAACTGAGGGACGATGTCCCTGAACCGAACCAAAAATTCTAAGTCTGCCGACGCTATCAGTTTCTTATCCGGCATCGCAGCATTCTGGTCCGACGAAAGAAGCTGTAGAAGATCAAGTCAGATGACATACACAACAGCATATGTTGTTCCGAAAGGGAAAGCTCGAAATCCTCCAAATCCCTTTCAGTATCCCGTCGGACCGGATGAAATTTTCGGACGTCCGTACCCGCTTCCGCGGAGCGTCCGGACCCAGCATCGTCGGATAAAAAAATATGCGACAGATTCAGTTGATGCTGCGATAAACTGTGCTATTTAGGAAAGCACGTCCGTTCCCGAGGCCTGTGCAGTAGCGGTCTTACGATGCATTGCCGCCGGAAGCTCCGTGTACGTTGACTCCCGCACACTTTCCTATGCGAACGTCCGGAGTCTGCAGGCCTCGTGTCCCTGGCTACCGGATGGTGTGACCTGGTCGCTGATGATTCTCTGACTGGCGAAGCTGACTGGATATCCGAGGTCACGTAGCCAAGAGCGGTCGTGTGCACTACCATGAGAATGAGAAAGCCTTATTGACCGTCTACTCCGGACTGACTATATGTCGGAGTGTCCCGAGCGACGGACGTATGCTCTGAATGCGAAACATTTTGTACCACAACATCTGGGGCCAGATGTTGTTGTACGAGAGAGGGGCCTCTCTCGCTCGCCGTCCGGATGGACCAGAACGAGCTATGAACCGGACTAAAAGGCTTCCTCCGTTCTCCCTCTAATCCGCCGTCACTGGGTGTGCATTTGGTTGATTTATAGTGCTCGCATCACCCCAAAACTCCTTCTAGGCCGCAACGGACGAACCCGGCTGCCGAACCATTCGATGAATGGACGCTACACCGGGTGAGCTAGCGGACATCAAAGGCCGTCGAACCTACTAGGGTCCGCTTAGGCAATTGGCGTATTTACATGAGCACTTTTCCGCTAGCCCTTCATTAATTGTGACGACGGAGGCACACTGTTGAAAGACATCACAGATACATCACCCTAATCTTGATCGTCTGAAATAGAAATTGATGAAGTAGAGTGACCCTGCGGGGAAAGGACCGGAGTGTCCAATTCCCCACTAACATACCGTGACATACGCTTCCCATGTTGTCATCGAAATCATACGATACAGAACAGGAGTTAATGCGAGTACACTGACCACATATAGAATGATTATAAAAGTCAGAGGAAGACTTCCTCTTATTACAATTGATCAAAATCCTTTCAATGTGAAAAGAAAACAAGTCCTGGTACTCGCACCAACCCCTGGCAATCAAAATACATAATAATAATAAGATCCATTAATATAGAAAAAATAATTGAAATCAAAATATTTTGAAAAAATATTTTTTCAGAACAGCCCAAGTTTCTGAAAAGTAACGTTGAGCCCCAATGGATCCCAAGCCTAAGTGTGGACAAAAATTTTAAAAATATTTTAAACAATTTATTCAACACTTACGAACAATAATAATGTATCTAGTTATGATTAAAATAACATCAAGATATTATTTTCAAGAAATCCCCCCCTCACACAGAGGGCTGTTGTAAATGTAAACAATGAATGTAAAAACACTAAAATAAGACTCCAGGCACCCAGGCCCGGAATCAGTTACCAAAAATACACTATCTGATGCAAAACAGAGACTTCCAGGGAAGAAACTGCAGAACATCAGATGGTAGATGCAGAACACAACGCCTAACCACCCGTAGGTGAAGACGTAAACATGGGGAAAAGAACAGAATTCATTCTGTTATTCAGCTAAAACTCCCAAGAAAATTTAGCAATAATAATTACAGAAACTATGCCAAAAGCATGGGAGAATAGCAAGGGGGGACTTAAAGGAAAGGGAGAGAGGAAAACACTGAAAAGTTAAAAAATTTATAGTAATTTATATATTTTTTATACTTACCAATGACCCAGACTTAGCTGGTGCTAACTCTAACAAAACCAGGGCCAAACACAAATTTTGCCCCCCAATCCCCAAAATTTGCATCCAAAACAAAAAGAAATCATGTCCTAAAGGACCTCCATACTACGCCTCTACTGCGCATGCGCAGTGACGCAGACATCCCGAAATTGGCGCCAATTATCATTCTTACTGGCAGTGCCTGGTCAGCGCTATGTACTCAGCGGGGAGGCAAGAGTTCCCAACTCCAGGGAGGGCCATCCCCGTCTGGGTCATTGGTAAGTATAAAAAATATATAAATTACTATAAATTTTTTAACATTTTTATACTGTACCAATGACCCAGACTTAGCTGAATAGTAAACAGGCTGGAGGGCCTAGGACATAGAGGAAAATCCAATAAGCTCAACTATATAGTAAAGAGGTAACCCCTTAAGGAGAAAAGGAGTATTAGGCTTTACATGTATCTTTCTTATTTAATATTAAATTAGAAAGATACACTACCCTTAATAATTGAGCACAATAACATTCATGTTCTCTATTAACATCCAGTATATCCCTTATACTAATTATTTTTAAAGCAAGCCAATAAATAAAGTAGTCCAGAGAATTGAGACTCTTTATAGTCATTTAAAAGTGTCCGAGTATTGTATATTAAAGCCCGTTTGACACTTGACATATACAAATGCTTCACACCGAGCTACACTTTAAAAATAAGACATGAATGAAATTAACATTAATATTACACTTTAAAACCATCCCGGAAGCGACTCAGAAATACTGACTTGGAGGAGGCATTCCCTTGCTTTTCACTATAAAGCAGGTGACCTAAGGGAACACCCCCCCCCCCCCCCCCCCCCCCTTCCCCTTGCCCTGGGTCAAATAGTCCAGAGCGAAGAGCGCAGCCGGACGGAGTCACTGCCGGAACAGAAAGCCTGCATAACTATAGTTGCAACTGTTTAGTGGACGACATTCTGAGCAACAGATAACGGACCTAAACAATGCAGGTCTCCAGAAATGGACTCAATATTTCTGAGATAAAAATTCGTAAATGTGGATGGCTGAGACCAATAAGCAGCCTTCATTAAATCTGTAATACAAACACTATTAGCATAAGCCCAGGAGGTAGAAAGAGCTCTTACTTCATGAGCAGAAATCTTAAGCACAGACTGCTGAGAAGAAGATAAATCTTCATAAGCAGTACGGATAGTTAATTGAATCCATCTAGCAATAGAATGGACCGAAATGTCCTTTCTATTAGGCATCAAAGACAGAAAGAAACGTTTCCGTCCCTTTCTGATAAACTGAGATCTCTGTTTATAGATACGTAACGCTCTAACAGGACAGAGTAAAGGCCTACGCCCATCTGAAGACGGAAGAGCCTTAATAACAATAGGTTCCGGATATTTATTAGGAGCTTGATTCTTAGCTAAAAAGTTAAAAAATTTATAGTAATTTATATATTTTTTATACTTACCAATGACCCAGACTTAGCTGGTGCTAACTCTAACAAAACCAGGGCCAAACACAAATTTTGCCCCCCAATCCCCAAAATTTGCATCCAAAACAAAAAGAAATCATGTCCTAAAGGACCTCCATACTACGTCTCTACTGCGCATGCGCAGTGACGCAGACGTCCCGAAATTGGCGCCAATTATCATTCTTACTGACAGTGCCTGGTCAGCGCTATGTACTCAGCGGGGAGGCAAGAGTTCCCAACTCCAGGGAGGGCCATCCCCGTCTGGGTCATTGGTAAGTATAAAAAATATATAAATTACTATAAATTTTTTAACATTTTTATACTGTACCAATGACCCAGACTTAGCTGAATAGTAAACAGGCTGGAGGGCCTAGGACATGGAGGAAAATCCAATAAGCTCAACTATATAGTAAAGAGGTAACCCCTTAAGGAGAAAAGGAGTATTAGGCTTTACATGTATCTTTCTTATTTAATATTAAATTAGAAAGATACACTACCCTTAATAATTGAGCACAATAACATTCATGTTCTCTATTAACATCCAGTATATCCCATATACTAATTATTTTTAAAGTAAGCCAATAAATAAAGTAGTCCAGAGAATTGAGACTCTTTATAGTCATTTAAAAGTGTCCGAGTATTGTATATTAAATCCCGTTTGACACTTGACATACACAAATGCTTCACACCGAGCTACACTTTAAAAATAAGACATGAATGAAATTAACATTAATATTACACTTTAAAACCATCCCGGAAGCGACTCAGAAATACTGATTTGGAGGAGGCATTCCCTTGCTTTTCACTATAAAGCAGGTGACCTAAGGGAACACCCCCCCCCCCCCCCCTTCCCCTTGCCCTGGGTCAAATAGCCCAGAGCGAAGAGCGCAGCCGGACGGAGTCACTGCCGGAACAGAAAGCCTGCATAACTATAGTTGCAACTGTTTAGTGGACGACATTCTGAGCAACAGATAACGGACCTAAACAATGCAGGTCTCCAGAAATGGACTCAATATTTCTGAGATAAAAATACGTAAATGTGGATGGCTGAGACCAATAAGCAGCCTTCATTAAATCTGTAATAGCAACACTATTAGCATAAGCCCAAGAAGTAGAAAGAGCTCTTACTTCATGAGCGGAAATCTTAAGCACAGACTGCTGAGAAGAAGATAAACTCTCATAAGCAGTACGGATAGCTAATTGAATCCATCTAGCAATAGAATGGACCGAAATGTCCCTTCTATTAGGCATCAAAGACAGAAAGAAACGTTTCCATCCCTTTCTGATAAACTGAGATCTCTGTTTATAGATACGTAACGCTCTAACAGGACAGAGTAAAGGCCTACGCCCGTCTGAAGACGGAAGAGCCTTAATAACAATAGGTTCCGGATATTTATTACGAGCCTGATTCTTAGCTAAAAAACCCACATTAGTAGTGAAGGTGATAGTGTTCCCGACACTACGATAGTGAGAATCATCCACCGACAGTGCATGAAGCTCACTGACTCTTCTAGCAGAAGAGAAAGCTAAGAGAAAAGCTGTCTTATAAGATAAGAATTTGAAATCTACTGTCCCAAGAGGTTCAAATGGCTTTTCCTTCAATTTAAGAAGAACCCAAGCTAAATTCCACTTAGGAATTAATCTAAGAGTTCTGGGTCTATTTATCGAAAAGTTTCTAACCAACTTAGATAAAGAGACATTAGATCCAATTTGTAAACTATCATGATGTGCATAGGTATCAGATAACATAGACCTATAACCCTTTAGAGTAACAGGCTGCAGTTTGATTTCGTCAAACAAGTATACTAGAAAGTTTGCAATGTCTGGTATAGAGGGATCGAATATATCTACAGAATGATTCCTACACCAACGACGAAATACCTTCCACTTAGCCGCATAGTTTAGCGAAGAGGAGGTCCTCCTACAGTTAGAAATCGCATCCACTGCTCGTCCTGTAAAGTGTTTGCCATGCAAGAAGGACCACACAACGGAAAAACGTGAAGGTTGAGACCTTGCGGGTTGTGATGGAGTTGGCGCGATTTCCCCTGCGAAAGAAAATCCTCCCGTGGAGGAAGCTATCGCGGTAGGTCCCACAACAGACACCTGAGTAGATTTATCCACAGTCTCTGTGGCGACAGAGATGCTATCAACAGAATCTTGCATTGAGATTGTTTTATCTGTAGCAATACTTGTTGAATTAACGGCGCTGGAGGATACGCATATCCTATCATTCCATCCCAAGGGATCGACAGAGCGTCTACTGCAAATGCTCTTGGATCCGGTCACGGAGACACATACGTCTGCAACTGATTGTTGAGATGTGTCGCAAATAAGTCTATCATTGGCCGTTCCCATTGGTAGCAAATCTGATTGAATACTTGTTTGTTGAGAGTCCATTCCGATGGCAACAAGCGACCCTTTCGTGAAAGCGAGTCTGCTAGCACATTCAGACGACCCGGTATGTGACGGACCGAAAGAAGAACGTGATGTTCTAGCGCAAACAGAAGGATTCTTTCAGTTAGATTGAACAACGGAATTGAATGAGTGCCTCCCTGATTCCGTATATACGCCACTACTGTCGTATTGTCGGATAGGATTTGGACATGAGCATCGTGAATAATGTCCATCCAGTGACGTAACGCAAGCCAAATTGACATCATTTCCTTGATGTTTATGTGCTTGCACAGGAATTGCAGATCCCAAAGACCCTGGCATCTCGAATCCGTTGGAATTAATGATGCACCCCAACCTGTTTGACTGGCATCCGTCATAATGGTAAAACTCGGATCCGGCAACTGCAGCGGAACTCCCTGAGTTAACCACTGAATGTTTGCCCAAGTCTGAATCTCTTGTTTCACTTGATCTGACAAGAGAACGTCTACATCGAGCGAATGAATTTTCACACTCCAATTCTGAGTCAAGAAAATTTGAAGAGGACGTGTGCGTAACCGCCCCATCGGAATGAGATCCGCAGCGGCTCCGCACAGACCTATCAGTCTCATAAATTCTCTCGCTGTGACTTTGTCTGCGTGCAGACAATAGCGAGCGTAACAACTGACTAATTTCGCTCTGGTTAACGGCAGACGAACGAGATTTTTGTGCGTCTCGAAGCTCATTCCCAGATGAGTGAATGACTTGGACGGCACCAGATCCGACTTCTCCTCGTTTACTATAAAACCGAGACGTCGGAGCAAAAGAAGAAGATTCTGAACATCGTTCTGAAGCATTAACTCGTTGCCGTTCCTCTGAAGAATGTCGTCCAGGTAGGCCGACATTACCGCAGACGAATGAGCTCGGAAATAGATCATTACCGAGTTCATTACCCGAGTGAAAGCCCAGGGTGCTAGATTCAATCCGAAGCACATCGCCCGGAATTGATACACCACTCCTAGGACTGTGAAGCGTAGGTACTTTCGGAATGTCGGATGTACCATGACGTGAAAGTACGCATCTTTGAGATCTATGCTTGATGCATAATCGTTCACTCGAATACTCGCTCTGACCGACCGAATCGTCTCCATATAAAACTTCGGAGCGACGATCAGCTTGTTTATCCAGCACAAATCTATGACTGGACGGAACGAGCCGTCTGGTTTCGGAACCAGAAACAGATGGCTGTAGAATCCCAGAGATTCCTGGTTTTCTACGACCTCTACCGCGTTCTTCATTAAAAGAGACTGCACCTCTGATAACAGAGCGTCTCTTTTCTGCGGATTTGACGGAAGATGAGTCCACTTTGGACTTCGAGTTAATGGAGGCTTTCGTTTGAAGGATATCTTTAGACCTGCCGAAGTCACTCCTCTCACCCAAGGGTCGTCCGTAATCGACGCCCATTCTTGTGAAAAGCTCGACAACCTTCCGCCAACCGGTACGCGATAGAGGTTTAAGCCATCACCTCCTGGACCTGCGAGGCCTGCGGTAGGAGAAACCACGTCCTCCACGACCCGCACCTCGCCCCGTCGACCTCGGGGCGTCCGACCGATTGTCCCGGCCTGAAGGACGTCCCGAACGAGAGTCGCTACCCTGACGGTCTCGAATAAGACCAAGAGGACGCACCGGAACCTCTATAGGAACCTCTCTTGGGCGCATTAGACCCAGAAGTGCCTGTCTTATTCTTGTCTGCTGTATCCAACTTCTTAGAAGCAGATTTGAACAACAGAGAATCTGAAGCTTTCTTTGTAATTTTATCATAAATAGCAGAAAGCTTGCCGTCAAAGAGAAGTTCTCCGGAGACCGAAGCGACTCTAAGAGAGTTCTTCACCTTAGTATCCACTAGTGTGGATGTAGCTAGGGCTGCGTCACGTCTAACCAACTCCAGATTTGCCACTGAAAGGGCGGAGTTACACGTGGAATAAGTTACTGCCCTTGAAAGAAGTCTTAAAGAGGATTGTATATCCTGAAACTCTTTCCCTTGAAGGCGCAGTGATAACGCCTTAGTAAGGTGATCTGCGTAAGATAAGGCATCTAAATTGGCTCTGTTAGACGCAATAGCTGTTTCCAACACCGCGGTTGGAATAGAAGCCGACGACGGTAATGATAGCTCTAAGTCTTCCGCCTCGTCGTCCATACGAAGAGGAACTCTCGGGATACCCTGCCCTGCCGTATCGAATTTATTCCTTGCATTAATGAAAGGCAGGTTGAGAGTATTAGCGGACAAGAAACCTGCTTTCCCCGTCTTGGAAGCAAGTTTGAAAATAGCGTCGTTCAATAATTCAAATGTTCTTGCAACATTATTGGACTGCGACGGAAACTCGGGAGCGATGTCCCTGAACTGCTCAAAAAATTCAGAGTCCAATGACGCTATAATCCTCTTGTCCGGAACCGCAGCAGTCTGGCCCGACGGAACAACTTGAGGGAGAAAGTGCCGGATGAAGTCCACGGCAGCTTTATGTTGTTCCGAAAGGGATAGCTCCAAATCATCCGTATCCCTTTCACCATCCGGTCGGACCTCATGATGTTCCCGGTCGTCCGCCCCCGATGCTTCGGCGGAGCGTACCGACCCAGCGCCGTCGGATAATTCTCGATCTGACACCGTTTCTGTCGGCTGCTGGGATGCTGCGATAAGCTGTGCTATCTGCACAAGAATGTCCGGCGTCGAGACCTGCGGAGGCGCAGTCTTTCGCTGCTTCGCCGAGGGCAGCTCCGCATCAGATGGCTCCCGCATACTTTTCCTATGCGAACGTCCGGAGTCCATCGGTCTCGAATCCCTGGCTGCCGGATGGTGTGACCTGGTCGCCGAAGAATCCTTGATCGGCGAAGCTGGTAATATATCGGCGGTCACGCAGCCAAGGTGCGGTCGTGTGCGCTGACGAGAAGAGGAAGCCTTAGCAGTCTCCGCGGACTGCCTATACAACGGAGCGTCCTGAGCAACGGACGTATGCTCCGCTAACGACACATTTTGTACCACAACATCTGGTCCCAGATGTTGTTGTACGAGAGAGGGGCCTCTCTCGCTCGCGGCCCGGCTGGACCTGGACGAGCTAGGAACCGGACTCAAAGGCTTCCCCCGTTCTCGCTTACTATCCGCCGTCACTGGGTGTGCATCTATTATGTTTATAGTGCTCGCATCACCCAAAATTTCCTCCTGGACTGCATCGGACGAACCCGGCTGCCGAACCATTCGGTGAATGGACGCTACACCGGGCGAGCTAGCGGACGACATTTGTCTAATCTCCATGAGCACTTTTGCCGCTAGCTCTGAATTCATTTGTGACGACGGACGCACACTTGTAGAAGATAACATGGAAACATCACCCTGTTCTTGTTCCTCTGAAATAGAAACTGAGAGAGTAGAGTGACCTTGCGGAGAAAGAGCCGGCATAGCCCTTTCTCCAGAAACAACATATCGTGACACACGTTTCCAATGTTTCTCATCCCAATATTCACATATAGGACAGGGATTAATGCGAGAACACTGACTACAATTAATACAATGATCATGAAAGTCAGAGGAAGATTTCTTCCTATTACAATTTGAACAATGTCCCTTCATTGTGAAAGAACAACAAGTCCTAGTTACTCGCAAAAACCCCTGACACAAAGATACATAACAACATGATCCATTAATAAATGAAAAAACAATTGCAAATCAAAATAATTTTGAAAAAATATTTTTTCAGCGAAGCCCAAGTTGCTGAAAAGTAACGTTCAGCCCCGATGGATCCGATGGCAAAGTGTGGTCAAAAATTTTAAATTTATATTAAATAATTAATGAGACACTTACGGATAATATAAATGTATCTTATAGTGAGATAAACTACAGCAAAGGCAAACAGCCCCCCTCAAAAAAGGCTGTTGCCAATGTAAACAATCAGTGTAAAACACCAGAAAACATGACTCCAGGCACTGAAAAAACTGGCCCGGAATCAGTCATCAAATTACACTCTATCTGATGCAAAACAGAGACTCCCAGGGGAGAATCTGCAGAACATCAGATGGAAGATGCAGAACACAAACGTTATACACCCATGGGTGAAAACGTAACTATGGGGAAAATAACAGAAAACATTCTGTAACCAAGCAACTCTCCCAGGAAATTTTAGAAATGAACTTTCTCAAAAATATGCCAAAAGCATGGGAGAATTGCAAGGGGGGACTTTAGAAGGCTAGGGGAGAGGAAACATTGAATAAGCAGTGCAACATTTAGCAAGAATGACAACAAGAGGCCCATGCCTCGAAAATAGGCAACTTAACATAATTTCATCAAAAAATTTTAAGTACAGCCCTGATTATTTTTTGTCACTTCTTTTTCCTCTCCTCCTTCTATCCTCCTTAGAATCACATTTTCTCCAAAAATTACGTGTCTGGCATCCTTTAAACTGAGATTTACAAGCACAAAGATCAGTGAGATGTTGACTGATGAAGGGCCAAACAGAGAATGATAATTGGCGCCAATTTCGAGACGTCTGCGTCACTGCACATGCGCAGTAGAGACGTAGTATGGAGGTCCTTTAGGATATGATTTCTTTTTGTTTTGGATGCAAATTTTGGGGATTGGGGGGCAAAATTTGTGTTTGGCTCTGGTTTTGTTAGAGTTAGCACCAGCTAAGTCTGGGTCATTGGTACAGTATAAAAATACCGACATTAGTAGTGAAGGTGATAGTGTTCCCAACACTACGATAATGAGAATCATCCACCGACAGTGCATGAAGCTCGCTAACTCTTCTAGCAGAAGAGAAAGCTAAGAGAAAAGCTGTCTTATAAGATAAGAATTTGAAATCTACTGTCCCAAGAGGTTCAAATGGCTTTTCCTTCAATTTAAGAAGAACCCAAGCTAAATTCCACTTAGGAATTAATCTAAGAGTTCTGGGTCTATTTATCGAAAAGTTTCTAACCAACTTAGATAAAGAGACATTAGATCCAATTTGTAAACTATCATGATGTGCATAGGTATCAGATAACATAGATCTATAACCCTTTATAGTAACAGGCTGCAGTTTGATTTCGTCAAACAAGTATACTAGAAAGTTTGCAATGTCTGGTATAGAGGGATCGAATATATCTGCAGAATGATCCCTACACCAACGACGAAAAACCTTCCACTTAGCCGCATAGTTTAGCGAAGAGGAGGTCCTCCTACAGTTAGAAATCGCGTCCACTGCTCGTCCTGTAAAGTGTTTGCCATGCAAGAAGGACCGCACAACGGAAAAACGTGAAGGTTGAGACCTTGCGGGTTGTGATGGAGTTGACGCGATTTCCCCTGCGAAAGAAGATCCTCCCGTGGAGGAAGCTTTCGCGGTAGGTCCCACAACAGACACCTGAGTAGATTTATCCACGGTCTCTGTGGCGACAGAGATGCTACCAACAGAATCTTGCATTGAGATTGTTTTATCTTTAGCAATACTTGTTGAATTAACGGCGCTGGAGGATACGCATATCCTATCATTCCGTCCCAAGGGATCGACAGAGCGTCTACTGCAAATGCTCTTGGATCCGGTCACGGAGACACATACATCTGCAACTGATTGTTGAGATGTGTCGCAAATAAGTCTATCATTGGCCGTTCCCATTGGTAGCAAATCTGATTGAATACTTGTTTGTTGAGAGTCCACTCCGACGGCAACAAGCGACCCTTTCGTGAAAGGGAGTCTGCTAGCACATTCAGACGACCCGGTATGTGACGGACCGAAAGAAGAACGTGATGTTCTAGCGCAAACAGAAGGATTCTTTCCGTTAGATTGAACAACGGAACTGAATGAGTGCCTCCCTGATTCTGTATATACGCCACTACTGTCGTATTGTCGGATAGGATTTAGACATGAGCATTGTGAATAATGTCCATCCAGTGACGTAACGCAAGCCAGATTGACATCATTTCCTTGATGTTTATGTGCTTGCACAGGAATTGCAGATCCCAAAGACCCTGGCATCTCGAATCCGTTGGGATTAATGATGCACCCCAACCTGTTTGACTGGCATCCGTCATAATGGTAAAACTCGGATCCGGCAACTGCAGCGGAACTCCCTGAGTTAACCACTGAATGTTTGCCCAAGTCTGAATCTCTTGTTTCACTTGATCTGACAAGAGAACGTCTACATCGAGCGAATGAATTTTCACACTCCAATTCTGAGTCAAGAAAATTTGAAGAGGACGTGTGCGTAACCGCCCCATCAGAATGAGATCCGCGGCGGCTCCGCACAGACCTATCAGTCTCATAAATTCTCTCGCCGTGACTTTGTCTGCGTGCAGACAATAGCGAGCGTAACAACTGACTAATTTCGCTCTGGTTAACGGCAGACGAACGAGATTGTTGTGCGTCTCGAAGCTCATTCCCAGATGAGTGAATGACTTGGACGGCACCAGATCCGACTTCTCCTCGTTTACTATAAAACCGAGACGTCGGAGCAATAGAAGAAGATTCTGAACATCGTTCTGAGGCGTTAACTCGTTGCCGTACCTCTGAAGAATGTCGTCCAGGTAGGCCGACGTTACCGCAGACGAATGAGCTCGGAAATAGATCATTACCGAGTTCATTACCCGAGTGAAAGCCCAGGGTGCTAGATTCAATCCGAAGCACATCGCCCGGAATTGATACACCACTCCTAGGACTGCGAAGCATAGGTACTTTCGGAATGTCGGATGTACCATGACGTGAAAGTACGCATCTTTGAGATCTATGCTTGTTGCATAATCGTTCACCCGAATACTCGCTCTGACCGATCGAATCGTCTCCATATAAAACTTCGGAGCGACAATCAGCTTGTTTATCCAGCTCAAATCTATGACTGGACGGAACGAGCCGTCTGGTTTCGGAACCAGAAACAGATGGCTGTAGAATCCCGGAGATTCCTGGTTTTCTACGACCTCTACCGCGTTCTTCATTAAAAGAGACTGCACCTCTGATAACAGAGCGTCTCTTTTCTGCGGATTTGACGGAAGATGAGTCCACTTGGACTTCGAGTTAATGGAGGCTTTCGTTTGAAGGATATCTTTAGACCTTCCGAAGTCACTCCTCTCACCCAAGGGTCGTCCGTAATCGACGCCCATTCTTGTGAAAAGCTCGACAACCTTCCGCCAACCGGTACGCGATAGAGGTTTAAGCCATCACCTCCTGGACCTGCGAGGCCTGCGGTAGGAGAAACCACGTCCTCCACGGCCCGCACCTCGCCCCGTCGACCTCGGGGCGTCCGACCGATTATCCCGGCCTGAAGGACGTCCCGAACGAGAGTCGCTACCCTGACGGTCTCTCGAATAAGACCAAGAGGACGCACCGGAACCTCTATAGGAACCTCTCTTGGGCGCATTAGACCCAGAAGTGCCTGTCTTATTCGTGTCTGCTGTATCCGACTTCTTAGGAGCAGATTTGAACAACAGAGAATCCTTAGCTTTCTTTGTAATTTTATCATAAATAGCAGAAAGCTTGCCGTCAAAGAGAAGTTCTCCTGAGACCGAAGCGACTCTAAGTGAGTTCTTCACCTTAGTATCCACTAGTGTGGATGTAGCTAGGGCTGCGTCACGTCTAACCAACTCCAGATTTACCACTGAAAGGGCGGAGTTACACGTGGAATAAGCTACTGCCCTTGAAAGAAGTCTTAAAGAGGATTGTATATCCTGAAACTCTTTCCCCTGAAGGCGCAGTGATAACGCCTTAGTAAGGTGATCTGCGTAAGATAAGGCATCTAAATTGGCTCTGTTAGACGCAATAGCTGTTTCCAACACCGCGGTTGGAATAGAAGCCGACGACGGTAATGATAGCTCTAAGTCTTCCGCCTCGTCGTCCATACGAAGAGGAACTCTCGGTATACCCTGTCCTGCCGTATCAAATTTATTCCTTGCATTAATGAAAGGCAGGTTGAGAGTATTAGCGGACAAGAAACCTGCTTTCCCCGTCCTGGAAGCAAGTTTAAATATAGCGCCGTTCAATAATTCAAATGTTCTTGCAACATTATTGGACTGCGACGGAAACTCGGGAGCGATGTCCCTGAACCGCTCAAAAAATTCAGAGTCCAATGACGCTATAATTCTCTTGTCCGGAACCGCAGCAGTCTGGCCCGACAGAACAACTTGAGGGAGAAAGTGCCGGATGAAGTCCACGGCAGCTTTATGTTGTTCCGAAAGGGATAGCTCCAAGTCGTCCGTATCCCTTTCACCATCCGGTCGGACCTCATGATGTTCCCGGTCGTCCGCCCCCGATGCTTCGGCGGAGCGTACCGACCCAGCGCCGTCGGATAATTCTCGATCCGACACCGTTTCTGTCGGCTGCTGGGATGCTGCGATAAGCTGTGCTATCTGCACAAGAATGTCTGGCGTCGAGACCTGCGGAGGCGCAGTCTTTCGCTGCTTCGCCGAGGGCAGCTCCGCATCAGATGGCTCCCGCATACTTTTCCTATGCGAACGTCCGGAGTCCATCGGTCTCGAATCCCTAGCTGCCGGATGGTGTGACCTGGTCGCCGAAGAATCCTTGATCGGCGAAGCTGGTAATATATCGGCGGTCACGCAGCCAAGGTGCGGTCGTGTGCGCTGACGAGAAGAGGAAGCCTTAACAGTCTCCGCGGACTGCTTATACAACGGAGCGACGGACGTATGCTCCGCTAAAGACACATTTTGTACCACAACATCTGGTCCCAGATGTTGTTGTACGAGAGAGGGGCCTCTCTCGCTCACGGCCCGGCTGGACCTGGACGAGCTAGGAACCGGACTCAAAGGCTTCCTCCGTTCTCGCTTACTATCCGCCGTCACTGGGTGTGCATCTATTATGTTTATAGTGCTCGCATCACCCAAAATTTCCTCCTGGACCGCATCGGACGAACCCGGCTGCCGAACCATTCGGTGAATGGACGCTACACCGGGCGAGCTAGCGGACGACATTTGTCTAATCTCCATGAGCACTTTTGCCGCTAGCTCTGAATTCATTTGTGACGACGGACGCACACTTGTAGAAGATAACATGGAAACATCACCCTGTTCTGGTTCCTCTGAAATAGAAACTGAGAGAGTAGAGTGACCTTGCGGAGAAAGAGCCGGCATAGCCCTTTCTCCAGAAACAACATATCGTGACACACGTTTCCAATGTTTCTCATCCCAATATTCACATATAGGACAGGGATTAATGCGAGAACACTGACTACAATTAATACAATGATCATGAAAGTCAGAGGAAGATTTTTTCCTATTACAATTTGAACAATGTCCCTTCATTGTGAAAGAACAACAAAAAGTCCTAGTTACTCGCAAAAACCCCTGACACAAAGATACATAATAATATGATCCATTAATAAATGAAAAAACAATTGCAAATCAAAATAATTTTGAAAAAATATTTTTTCAGCGAAGCCCAAGTTGCTGAAAAGTAACGTTGAGCCCCGATGGATCCGATGGCAAAGTGTGGTCAAAAATTTTAAAATTATATTAAATAATTAATGAGACACTTACGGATAATATAAATGTATCTTATAGTGAGATAAACTACAACAAAGGCAAACAGCCCCCCTCAAAAAAGGCTGTTGCCAATGTAAACAAACAGTGTAAAAACACCAGAAAACATGACTCCAGGCACTGAAAAAACTGGCCCGGAATCAGTCATCAAATTACACTCTATCTGATGCAAAACAGAGACACCCAGGGGAGAATCTGCAGAACATCAGATGGAAGATGCAGAACACAAACGTTATACACCCATGGGTGAAAACGTAACTATGGGGAAAATAACAGAAAACATTCTGTAACCAAGCAACTCTCCCAGGAAATTTTAGAAATGAAATTTCTCAAAAATATGCCAAAAGCATGGGAGAATTGCAAGGGGGGACTTTAGAAGGCTAGGGGAGAGGAAACACTGAATAAGCAGTGCAACAATTAGCAAGAATGACAACAAGAGGCCCATGCCTCGAAAATAGGCAACTTAACATAATTTCATCAAAAAATTTTAAGTACAGCCCTGATTATTTTTTGTCACTTCTTTTTCCTCTCCTCCTTCTATCCTCCTTAGAATCACATTTTCTCCAAAAATTACGTGTCTGGCATCCTTTAAACTGAGATTTACAAGCACAAAGATCAGTGAGGTGTTGACTGATGAAGGGCCAAACAGAGAATGATAATTGGCGCCAATTTCGGGACGTCTGCGTCACTGCGCATGCGCAGTAGAGGCGTAGTATGGAGGTCCTTTAGGACATGATTTCTTTTTGTTTTGGATGCAAATTTTGGGGATTGGGGGGCAAAATTTGTGTTTGGCCCTGGTTTTGTTAGAGTTAGCACCAGCTAAGTCTGGGTCATTGGTACAGTATAAAAATATCAGTGTAACTAAATAATCAGAATGACAACAAAATGGCTGCTGCCTCGAAAATAGGTAACTTAACATAATTTCATTAAAAAATTTTAAGTTACAGCCCTGATAATATTCTGTCACACATTTTTCCTCTCCTCCTTCTCTATCCTCCTTAGAATCACCATTTCACTAATATTTATGTGTCTGGCATCATTTAAACTGAGATTTACAAGCACAAAGATCTGTCAGATGTTAACTGATGAAGGGCCAAACTTAGAATGATTAATGGCGCCAATTTCGGAACGTCCTTGACACTGCGCATGCGCAGTAGAGGTGGAGTGTGGAGGGCCATTCAGGACATGTTTTCTTTGGTTTTAGATGCAAATTTTGGGGATTGGGGGGCAAAATTTGTGTTTGGCCCTATATTTTAAGAGTTAGCACCAGCTATGTCTGGGTCATTGGTACAGTATAAAAATATTTGTGTTTGGCCCTATATTTTTAAGAGTTAGCACCAGCTATGTCTGGGTCATTGGTACAGTATAAAAATCTAAAACTGTTTTTCTTTATTTTCTGATATCACCACTTTTTGTATTTAGAAACAGAACTCTGACTTCACTTTTAAACTTTTACAAAGCAGAACTATTTTATGAATACTCAAAATAAGGGTATCTCCCATGAACTGACAAGGTTTGGATGCACAGAACAGTCCCGTTCACATGCATGTTCTAGTGACAGGATCATCCAAATTGGATGAGAGATAGGTTACAATTGTGTATACAAGGTCAGATAACACAAATTCTCAACCCCTCTGGTGGGTGGGTCTTTCTTAATTAACTGGTAGAAGGCCAAGTTATTTTGGGTTATCAACATTTGTCCACGTCTTTGCCTTGTTACATTTTATTGGAGAGTGTCTATACATGTAGATACTCTCCAATAAATTGTAACAAGGCAAAGTGTTACAGACCAATATCAATTCAAAGATAATACAGCATATCCACAGAATATGGAGCCCTCACGTAGTAGTACCAGTACTTCAGACTAGAGTCCAGATGAGGGTTTCCAGCACTCAACAGTTATTAAAGTAGAAGGATTTGAAAAGTTGGGTGATTAAAAAGAAATCAGTCTACATGTACAAAGATGTGACCCATCTCTCTCCCCCATTAAATGAGAGAGAGATGGGTTACATCTGTGTATACATTGTCAGATACATGTATAACACAAATTCTCAACCCCTCTGGTGGCTGGGTCTTTCTTAATTAACTAGTAGAAGGCCAAGTTATTTTGGGGCATCAAAATTTATCCACATGCCTTTGCCTTGTGACAATTTATAGGAGAATGCCTATAGGCACTCTCCAATAAATTGTAACAAGGTAAAGCCATACAGACTAATTAATTTCCCATCAAAGATAATACAAAGCATATTCACAGAAAATGGAGCCCTTACATAGCAGTACCAGTACTTCAGACTAGAGCCCAGATGAGAGCTTCCAACACTCAACCTGTTATTAAAGTAGAAGGATTTGAAAACTTGGGTTATTAAAAAGAAGCCAGTCTACATTAAATGGGAGAGAGAAGGGTTACATCTGTGTGGACATTGTCAGGTAATAATACAAATTACCACCCCCCCCCCCCCCCCCCAACCCGGTGTGCCTTTCTTAAGTAGAAAGATTTGAAAACTTGGGGTATTTATAAACCGAATCCAATCTACAAAGGTGTTTATCAATCTCTCTCATTTTTTTAAAATGAGAGATGGGTAAACAACTTTGTAGATTGGATTCTATGTATAAATAACCCACGTTTTCAAATCAGTCTACTTAAGAAGGACCAACCGGGGGGGGGGGGGGGGGGGGGGGGGGGGGGGGGGGGGGGGAGGGTAGTAGTGTTGGACTTTTAAGAAAAAAGCAATACCTCTACAGATCACCCAGAGAACACTAGCTGTCACCTGCCACTTTTATCTCAAGTCACCATCCATGTAATATGGTATCATTGTGAGTTATTTTGATAGAAATTAACATTTTTACGATAGAAATTTTAGAAGGGAAACAAAAACAAACCAGAATGGAAGGAAGCTTCCGGTGTCAACTCGGCATGGAACTTACACAGCACTTGTAACGTCATCAGCCGTCTGTCAAAGAGCCCCTCCCAAAGACCACGCCTATTAAAAATAGTTTGAACCCATATACATCCAAGCGATCAAGTTTGATATTTAAAAAAGGGAAACATCACTTTATTTTTCCACTGCGGCGAAGCCCTTTCATTCATATCACTATCCGATCTCCCGTGGGTGAAATTAATAAATGGATAGGCCCAACTCAATACACAAAATAAGCTGGACGTGTCGGACCGTAAAGACTTCGTTTGTTTACTTTGAATGAAGACGTCATTCATATTGGGAAATGCACGTGTGTTTTGAGTAATCTCCCTTGATGCACAACTGCTCTGGAAAAATCTGAATTTCAGATTCCATTCAGTGTTTGCCCATTCTTTCCCGTTATGTTCATGACACGTCAGCAGAATTTGGACTTTTGTATTTCTTTAGTAAGTGATAATTCCCCACCCCGAAAATATACTTACCTGTACCGATTATTCTCACTATTTCTCATTCATGTTTTCACAGCAAAAAAGGTTTACTTGACGCCAGTACCTGGCAAATTTAACGTTTAGTATTCGACAAGGTGGGTTATGCCTGTGTTGGACAACTCGCCCAACATCGACCGAGTCAAGTTTGCGTTTGAATTCCCCTGCCGTGTGCGCCCAATCTCCGGAAAATATGGCGAAAACCTTTCCCCTCTCACACTTAACACACGCCTGTGTATATTTACCTGTTTATTCGTTGGTTTTGGGCCTTAAAACCAATAGTCCCTTTTCAATTTCCCCGTTTCCTATTTTCGTGCAATGACGGTCCAAATAAAAAGGCCCAACGCGGGCCATTTTTTTCAACGCGGCGGTACCTGAGAATCAATTCCTTTTTTTTTTTTGGCCTAATTTCCATTATATTAACATAAAAAGCATCTGTACCCATGCCACCATCCATGCTAATGCCAGTTTCACAAGTCACTACCTCTGCTGAAAGCAAATTTAAAGTAATATCGATGATGAGCTCACGGTTGCTAGTGGTTAGTCCCGTGCAGTGCCCAATACAGAATTCTCACACCCATTTTTGTTTTCGAACAAAAATCCTTACTGGGTAATATTTGAACTACATCATCAAGGCATGCCTTCAATGAAGACATGCCTTGATGATGTAGTTGGAATATTTTATCAGTCGGGACTTCAAGACACCTGTATTCGATTTGATTTTAAATAACAGACTCAATTCGATTTTAGATTTGATTCGAACTTAAAATATGTGTTTTGCAGGGACTTAGGAAAACAAAATACTGCTCCACTTCCCAAGGTTCCTATGCTAAATGAGATATTTTGGGGTAAGAAATTATTTTGAGTAAGAACTTCACAGAATGTTCATTTAAGAACTGAGTATTGTATGTTTATTCTTTATCAATTAACATCCATCAGCTGACTCTTACAAATGAGGAGTTCCACATACAAGAATATCACATCTTCTTCAAAGTAGGGGGATAAAAATTGACAACATAACCACCAGAATTATCCTGCTATACATGTTAAATAGTTTAGTGTATTTAACATAGATAGCAGGATAATGTTTGTGGTTATGTTGTTTAAAGACAAATAAACATACTTATATGTTCCATTAAGAGTAAAATCCTTGCCCTCTGATTGGATGAGAGCTGGTAGAGTTACTTCTAAGTTTAGGGTTCCAGTAGCATATGTTACTGCCCATTTCACAATTATTCCATCAATGGAGTGACCTGCAAACTGCCTCATTTTTTTAGATTTTTCACATTGACAATGTTCTATTTTTTAAATTACAATTCAGTTTACGATTAAAAGTAAGAGAGAGTGACGCGACCATTATCTGGTTTTTTATATTTATTAATTATTTGCCCAGTGACATTGTGGGGTACATTTATTTACTAAACTTGTTATCATTAAAAGTTGCCTGGTTCATTTCACACTGTGAGTTTTTTAGTTATTCGTGGGGGATGGCAGGTGGGGGGATTGACAGTAACATGATCTGAGGTTTGCAGCTTGGGGTTTAAGTTGAACATTAGCTCTGAGCCGCAAACCTCAGACCATGTTACCGTCAAGTCATCACAATAACTTATAATATTTGTCATTTTGTCTTTTATACAACGCAAACAAACAAGAGGGATGTTACATCCCAACGCTCACCTACATTCGCGCTTGATAATGTCGTTCCAATGTAACATGCCTAATATTTAGTTAATATAAATCATTAACTAGGCATCAAATGATTAATGTGGTTTATGTGATGGCTTTGGAAAGTCTATATTTCTGCATTTATTATATATCAATTCAACATAGAATCATTGGATATAAAAGCATTTTTTTCTTTTAGAAATGTTTATGATTAAGAATATGAATTGTGAGGCCAGATATTAAATCATAAATAAGAATTAGGAAAGGCTTTCATAAATCACTGAAATTGTAACTGAAGTACATTCATTGGTTAAAGAGGAGTTGCGGAAAATAATTCGTTCAAGAAAGTGACTATAAGTCGCAACAAAAATACATCACATCAACAACTAAAATAAGCCTTAATGTTACTAGTAACAAGTATGAGAAAGTATTAAATAAAAAAAAAAAGTTAAAAAAAAATTTTTTTAAAGAAAGTGAATATAAAGTCCCAAAAATCTACCTCAAATTCCTCAAATATGCATGTAATGAGGGAGCAACGTTACCGCAATGTAGTTCAGTAACCCAAGTGTACAATATCAATTGCCTGGAAAGACACATAGAAACAGAACTCACCTTAACACAAACTTTTAGAACTTAAAATTGAGTAAGTCAGAGAAAAACGTGAACATTGTGACTGAAAAAAAGAAAAGAAATCAGTTAAATTTCTGCATACAGTAGGGTTAATACCTAAAGTAGTTATTGAAATGAGAAAATAAACAGTAATGAGAGGTGAAGGCACCACAATCTGCACAAAAGCTGACTTTAACACAAATTCTTACAACACTTAAACGCTAATTCTTACAACAAGTTTTGGCAGAAAATCAGCCTCAAATTCCTCAAATATGCATGTAATGAGGGTTAAATATTACTGCAATGGAGTTCAGTAACCCAAGTGTAGAATATTAATCACCTGGAAAGACACATAGAAACACAACTCACCTAAACACAAAGTTTACAAAGTTTTACAACTTAAAATTTACTAAGTCCGAGAAAAACATGAAAGTTTTGACTGAAAAAAAAAGAAAATTTCCGTTAAATTTCTACATACAGGAGGGTTAATACCTACAGTTGTCATTGAAATATGAAAATCAACAGTAATGAGAAATTAAACCAGCACAATCTGCACAAAAGCTGACTTTTACGCAAGTTCTTACAACACCTAAACCCAAATTCTTACAAATTTTGGCAGAAAATTTTAGGTGAAATTTGGAAAAAAGTCGTAGTATCAGGGTTAAATACTGTTCTGATAGTCCCTTACAACCTACATATGCAATATCAAAGGCCTGAGCCCACTGATCTTTGAGAAATTAACCTTAACATTAAATCTTACAATATTGGACACGCCGGACGCCGACGCTGATGCCCGAGGTCATCATATAAGCTCACCACTTCTAATAGAAGTAGGTGAGCTAAAAAGGGGCCATATCATGTTCTGAATCCTGTAAACCAGAAGACAGAATCAGTGTCTACATAATGTTGATGAAAGGAGTTGTTACTTTCTGTAGTATGTCTGTTTGTTTATTGGGGTTTAATGACACTTTCAACATCCAGGGTCACATCATATCAGAACTTTCTGTGATAAACAATGTTTGGTGATAAAAACTGTGATAACTTTGAAATAAAATGAAATGAATATATGTGGTAACATGCTATAAATCTGTACAAAGTTATTAGAACATTTTTTCACAATAATAAATTTACAGTACAAGCCGCAGGTACACAAGCCTGAAAATAATTTTCATTGCGCTTCCAGACAAAATGTCAGACACCAAATGAATCATGTCTGTCATTTAAGAATGATATCTGACATATTACAAAATGGAGTTTGAGTAATCGAAATAATGTGTTTTGGGGGTGTATTTGTACCTTCATCTTAAAACTGCTCAGAATTCATCCTATCATACTGAGCCCTGCCAAACAAGGTATGATTGGTTTCATTCTGAATTGGAACTGAATTACCCTTCATACATAATGTAGATACATGTATGGCTATATCAAATCTTATTCCTTCACATGCTATTAATACTTCACACTTCCCGACTTGCCAGGACCAGAAATCACAGTAATCATTAATTTTAGGCTTGCTAGTTATGTACATGATTTCCAGCATGCATGATGTTCTGATCACTGAACTTCATTGATAACTTTGGCATCAGATATTTTGAGTGATGATTTTAAACCTCAGTCAGAAATTGGCCTTTTTGTAACTGACACTGTCCTTGTCTGACCACTTATTTTCTGGTATGCAAGTACATTACTTTTTAATTTTTAGTTACAAACAAAGAAAGAAGATAATGATGCACAGAGAGAGAGCATGCTGCATGGCAATGGTATACTCAGTGCGACTGTCTTCCCACCATCCCCATGCAGATGAAACCGTCTGAGAAACAACCTGGGGATATATCAATGACAAAAGTATTTTGATAATAGTATATTAGTAAAATATTAAATTTTTTAAGTGATGTGCTTTGTGGTTCATGGGAGAAATGTATGGTGTCTTTCCACTGGTATATGTCAAACAAGGATAAATAATGAAAGGGTAAGGATTGCACTAATGAAAACAGACTGGGATAGTGGTATGTTGTAAAAGTACTTGGTAAATGAGACAAATGAAAAAAGTAAATCGATGGTAGTTAATGATGAGATACCAGATTACTTATTTGTACAGTCAGAATACCCTGGGTTGTCAAAGAGAACTGCAGGGGAATATGTGCTCAGCATCTTTTCTTTAATAGTTTCTTGAACAGTGATCTTGGGAGAGTGTGAGTTTTAAGTTTATTTCAGTGCTTTACTTCTCTATTTATTCAATGTGAACTCTTCTCTCAGATATCACAGACTAATAATATTGGTTATTAGTGCAATAAAATATATTTGAAAAGTCAATATTCAAGTGTGAAGGTTGATCAATTGACCTTTTCAACCTGCTATGACAGGCTGCAGGTTGAGAATATTGATATTTTGATCAATTGACGTTTTCAACCTGCAGTGACAGGCTGCAGGTTGAAAATATTGATATTTCTACAAATTCACAGTGGGTAATTTTTTATTGTATAGTTTAGACCAATTTTTGGGTGGGGAAACAGAAATTACTTGTTAGGTTGTGAAAATAAGTAATATATAAAGTTTGTGAAACTCGTTACATACATAATGTTTTTCTGGTGTATATCTTTTCTGAAATCCATAGAATTGTACACTTGTCATCTTTCCATCTGTCTGAACACTGAAATCAGAAAAATCTATATACAGGGTTCCTGCAGGCAAGGACTTCAAGGCTATTCAAGGCAGTTTCTCATTATATTTCAGCATTTTTCAAGGTCCTACAACAGCCAAATTCAAGGATTTTCAAGGCCCTGCCTTCATTGGTCCTAACTAGGACCTCTGTCATTATTCCTTCCTCCTACTTCCCTACAAGGGAAGTGGGAGGACTGGGTAATGACCAGAGGATCCGAGTAGGGAATATACTTTCACGAACACTGTCATATAAAACTATATAGATGTGTCAGGAAGGCTTTTCACGATTCAAGGCCTTGAATGACACTTAATTAAACTCAAGGCTGTTCACTGAATCCAAGGTCCTGCAGGAACTCTGACATAAAGTGAATTCAAATGAAGGTATCAATGACACTGTAGCGTAACTTGTCTGTGTGTTGTATTTGATGAAAAGAATAATGTTCAATGTTTATGAAAGAATTATGAAATAAGACAAGAATTGTGATAATTGGGAATATGTTAATTTCTGTTCCCTGTATGCTATGTTTTTAATAAAAATAATATGAGGTGTACACTGTACTAAAGGGCAGAGGGGTGGGTTAATATGACCTCACAGTTAATGTATGTGGCCCTCATAGTTAACGTATGTCAACGAAAGTTACCAAGTTACAGTGAAATTATTCCAAAACGAGTCATCCTATCAAGTCACATTGAAATCCCTTCATAAATATGTCCTGTAGAATGTGCTAAAGATTTTCGGGCTTCAGGCCTGTGTAGCCATGATGGTTGACCTATTATTACTAAAAGGGGATGTCCTCATCTCGACATTATACTGAGTCATTCTACTAAGTTACAATGAAATCACTTCACAAATACGACCTGTAGTCTGTACTACAGTTTTTCGGGTTTTGGGCTCAGGAAGCCATCATGGGTGAATAATCGCGACCAAAAGGGGACATTCTCATCTGGGCATCATCTGGAGTGATCCTACGGAGTTACAATGAAATCTCTTCATAAATATGACCTGTAGACTGTGCTCAAGGTTTTCGGGCTTTGGGCCCCTTTAGCCATCACAGTTGACCAATCACGACCAAAAGGGGATGTCATCATCTAGGCATTATATGGAGTCAACCTAACAAGTTAGAATGAAATCCTCACATAAATACGACCTATAGACTATGCTAAAGGTTTTTGGGTTTTGGGCTCTGGCAGCCAACAAGGCTGAATGGTTGCGACCAAAAGAGGATGTTCTCATCTAGACATTATTTGGAGTCATCCTACCAAGCTACAATGAAATCCCTTCATAAATATGACCTGTAGACTATGCTAAAGGTTTTCAGGCTTTGGGCCCCTGTAGCTGTCACAGTTGCCCAATCGTGTCCAATAGGGAACGTTCTCATCTAGACATTATATGAAGTCAACCTACCAAGTTACAATGAAATTCCTTCATAAATATGATCTGTAGACTGTGCTAAAGGTTTTCAGGCTTCGGGTTCGGGCAGCCATCATGGTTGAATGATCACAACCAAAAGGGGACATTCTCATCTGGGCATCATATGACCTGTAGACTGTGCTCAAGGTTTTCGGGCTTCGGACACCTGTAGCCATCACAGTTGACCAATCATGACCAAAAGGGGATATCATAATCTAGGCATTATATGGAGTCAACCTAACAAGTTACAATGAAATCCTTACATAAATACAACCTATAGACTATGCTAAAGGTTTTGGGGCTTAGGCAGTCATCAAGGCTGAATGATCACGACCAAAAGCAGACGTTCTCATCTAGACATTATTTGGAGTCATCCTACCAAGTTACAATGAAATCCCTTCATAAATATGACCTGTAGACTGTGCTCAAGGTTTTTTGGCTTTGGGCACCTGTAGCCATCACAGTTGCCCAATCATGTCCAAAAGGGGATGTCATCATCTAGGCATTATATGGAGTCAACCTAAAAAGTTACAATGAAATTCTTACATAAATATGACCTATAGACTATGCTAAAGGTTTTTGGGCTTGGACAGCCATCAAGGCTGAATGATCGCGACCAAAAGGGGACCTTCTCATCTAGACATTATATGAAGTGAACCTACCAAGATGAAATCCCTCCATAAATATGACCTGTAGACTGTGCTAAAGGTTTTTGGGTTTTGGGCTCAGGCAGTCATCACAGTTGACGGATCGCAACCAAATGGGGAAGTTTTCATCTAGACATCATCCGGAGTCATCCTACCAAGTTACAATGAAACATCTGCAGACTGTGCTAAAATTTTTTGGGTTTCGGGCTTGGGCAGCCATCACGGTTGACAGATTATGACCAAAAGGGGATGTTCTCATCTAGGCATTATACAGAGGCATCCTACCAAGTTACAATGAAATCCCTTCATAAATACAACCTGAAGACTGTGCTAATAGTGTTCGGGTTTTGGGCTCGGGCAGCCATACCAGTTGACCGATCGCAACCAGAAGGGGACGTTCTCATCTAGACATGACCCCAAACCTGCATATGAAGTTTCGTGACGATCAGACAAGAACTACAGGGTGTAGCCTGTGCTAAAGGAAAATGTGAACAGACTCACAGACAAACAGACTCACAGACTAAAAGACTTCCGCACGCATGATGGCAATAGCTTATCTTGAATTTGTCAAGTTAAGCTAATAACTGGGGTTTGGGACAATTGCTAGCCCTTCCTCTAACCTGTCTCTTATCATAACACAAAAACTGCAACATAAACTACCACAGGGTAGCAAAAACAATCTAAAAATCTTAAGGCCTTTAAAGGTTTATGCTCATGACAATCTGTTCAACAACAGTTATCTTGTTTGCTGTGGGTACAACTGAAGTTCTCAAGAGTGGTTTAGATTTATTATTTCTGAATGTGAAGCATGGTGAAATAATCACTTTAATCCACAACATAACAATCTTGTATCCACTCAGACCAGTTTGTAACTATATTTATTTCATTTTTATATAAATAGTCATTTCCGTTCAAGCATAAATTACATGCAAGTGATTTTGTTTATTTGTTTATTGAAGTTTAAGGACACTTTCAGCATCAATGATGACATCATGATGGCAACACATGTATGAAGTAAAGTTTCACCAATCGTTTACCTATGCTGCACACTTTAGAGGTCTTCCAACCCAGGATTTGGTAACAGGGTCCAATTGTACCAGTAAAACAGAATTTTTTTACCACAGAAAACAAGCACTTCTCCACTCTGTGAGGTTCCTAAGGGGAATATAAGTGATCCCCAGCTGCACCATTATCAGGGACCTCTCATTGGAACCAGTTCATTGGGCTCATTCCACTGATTAAGATCATAAACTTTGTTTTTCAGAGGTGAACAATGAAAATGCAGGAGTTAAAATTAAAGTAACAATAATAATTATAACATAACACAGTTTAAAGCTATGAATCCACAGGGGGCTCTTTGGTTTTGCAATAAAATGCTCACTTAGTGTTTTTGTCCAGTACCATGTCACAAAAGCATTGACAAGCTGCTTTGTTGTTCCCGCATTGATTGCGCCTTGCATCCTGCCAATATTTTCAAGGTGATAGTAGGACATCTTGCATACTTGACTTACATGCATGTTTGCAATCTATGAAATAACCCAGTTTACGAACTGAGGTACACATGAAAACTATACTGCCTTCAAAATTAAGATGGGGTTTTATGAGTCTTGATAGTTCTTGGAGTTGTCCAATGTAATAATTTCTGATTTATCCAAATTTAGTTTTAGAAAGTTTGCAGTCATCCAGACTTTGATACCAGCTACACATTTCTGAATTTGATCTGGGGACTGATCCGAGCCGTATTGAATTGTTGACGGATGGACAGACGGACAGATGGACCAACGGGCCATGACATAACCTCAAATTTGACTATGTCAAAGTTGAGCTAAAAATGTTAAAAATTTACGGATGACGTCTGATGACAAGAGATGGCAATTGCTCATCTGGCCCTTTGGGCCAGGTGAGCAAAAAATCTGTTTCTCAGGCTCTCCTATGTGTTCTCTTTTCAAAACCAATGCAAACTTGAAAAAGTTAAAAAATTTATAGTAATTTATATATTTTTTATACTTACCAATGACCCAGACATAGCTGGTGCTAACTCTTAAAATATAGGGCCAAACACAAATTTTGCCCCCCAATCCCCAAAATTTGCATCTAAAACTAAAGAAAACATGTCCTGAGAGGCCCTCCACACCTCGCCCCTACTGCGCATGCGCAGTGTCAAGGACGTTCCGAAATTGGCGCCATTTATCATTCTAATAACCAGTGCCTGGTAAGCGCTATGTACTCAGCGGGGAGGCAAGAGTTCCCAACTCCTGGGAGGGCCATCCCCGTCTGGGTCATTGGTAAGTATAAAAAATATATAAATTACTATAAATTTTTTAACATTTTTATACTGTACCAATGACCCAGACATAGCTGAATAGTAAAAAGGCTGGAGGGCCAAGGACATAGAGCAAAATGGAATACGCTCAATAAAATAAAATAGAGTCATATCCTGTAGGGAAAAGAAGTAATAGGCCTTACATGTATCTTTCTTATTTATGATAAATTAGAAAGATACAACACCTTCCAAAAATTGAGCTTCATACATCCATGTACTCTATTAATATCCAATAATCCTTATACTAATAATTTTTAAAGTAAGCCAATAATAAAGTAAGTCTAGAGAATAGAGACTCTTATACTCCTAAAAGTGTGTGAGAATTGCATAATCATGTCCGTTGACATATGCAATATTCAAAAGCTATACTTTAAAAACTAAGACTTGAATGAATTTTATAAACTTAAACTTCTCACTAAACAACCATCCCAATAACAGCTCAGAATTACTAACTCCGGAGGAGGTATCCCCTTGTTTTCATAGTAAAAACAGGTGACCCAAGGGAACACCCTCCCCCCCCTTTTTCTTGCCCTGGGTCAAATAGCCCAGAGCGAAGAGGGCAGCCGAACGGAGACACTGCCGAAACAGACAGCCTACCTAGCTATAGTAGCAACTGTTAAGTGAATGACATTCTGAGCAGTAGATAATAGACCTAACAATAGAGGCCTCCAGAAATGGACTCGATATTTCTGAGATAAAATTCATGAATGGATGGCTGAGCGCAATGAGCAGCCTTCAAAAATCTATAATAGAACACTATTAATGTAAGCCCAAGAAGTAGAAGAACTCTTACTTCATGAGCCGAAATCTTAAGCACAACTGCTAAGCCAATGATATACCATAAGCAGTACGCTAGTTAATAGAATCCATTAACAATAAAATGGAGCGTAACGTCCTTCTACTAGACATCAAAGACAGAAGAAGCTTACGCCCTTGTAATAAACAGATATCTGTTTATAAATACATAAACTGTACCCGGAAAGAGTAAAGGCCTATGCCCATACGAAGACGGAAGGACCTTAAAATAATAGGTTCCGGATAATAGGAGCCTAACTCTTATGCAACAATCCAACCTAAATAGTAACGGAAGTATTGATTCCGAAACTATGAAAGTGAAAATCATCCATCGATAGTGCATGAAACTCACTGACTCTACAGTAAAAGAGAAACCAACAGAATTACTGTCTAAAAGGTCAGAATTTGAAAACTACTGTTTCCAGAGGCTCAAATGATTACTTAGCTAAATAAGAACCTGAAGTTAAAATCCGTATAGGAATTTAATCTAAAGATTCTAAGTCTATTTATCAAAAAGTTACTAACTGACTTAGATAAAGAGACAAAAGACTCAATTGTAAACTATCGTAGAGTGCATAGGTATGAGGTAACATAAACCTATAACCTAAATAACAACAGGCTGCAGTAGATCTTGTGAAACAAGAATACTAAAAAATAGCAATGAGTAGTATGGAGGGATCAACCATATGAACATAATGATCCCTACACCACGACGGAAGAGCCTCCACTTTAGTCGCATAGAATAGCGAAGAAGAGGATCTCCTATAGTAAGAAATCGCGTCCAAAGCTCGTCCAGTACAGTGCTTACAATGCAATACGGACCACACAACGGAATACATGAAGGTTGCGACCTTGCTGGTTGTGATAAAGATGACACGATTTACCCAGTGAAAAAAGATCCTCACATAGAGGAAGATTTCACGTTAAGATCCACAGTAGACAAGAGAGTAAATTACTCATGATCTCTGTGAAGATAGAGATGCTATCAACAGAAATGTATTGTGGTTGTTTATCTTAGCAATACCTGCTAAAAACAACAGCGCCGGAGGATACGCGTATCCTATCATTCTGTCCTATAGATCAATAGAGCGTTAACAGTATTAGCTCAGAGATCTGGACAAGCCAACACATACGTCTGCAATTGATTAGCCAGCTGTGTCATAAATAAAACATCATTGGGCGCTCCCATAGATAGCAAATCTGATTGAATACTTGTTTGTTGAGAGTCCATTCTGACAGCAACAAGCGACCCGTAAGAGAACGGGAGTGCGATAAAACAATCAGACGACCCAGAATATGACGGACCAAAACTGAACTTGGTGTACTATAACCAACAGACGGATTCTTTCCATTAAATTGAATAACGGAAACGAAAGAGTGCCTTCCTGGTTCCGGAGATACGCCACTACTGTCGAATTAAAGGACAGGAATTTGGGCATGCGTTTCTGAATAATGTTCATGCAATGACATAAAGCAAGCCTAAAAAACATTATTCCGCGGAAGTTAACTGATAGCTAAAAGACTGCGGAACCCAAAGACCCTGGCACTTCGAATCCGTAGGGATCAGTATATATCCCAATCTGTTTGACTGGCAACCGTCATAACAGCCACACTCGGGTCTGGCAACTGCGGTGGCACTCTCTGAGTCAACCACCGAATGTTTGCCCCAGTCTGAATCTCTTGTAACACTAGATAGACAAGAGAATGTATAAATCAAGCAATTCATGGATTGCCGGAAAGTTGCCGTCGAAGAGAAGCTCCTCCGAGAACGAAGCGACTCTGAGAGAGTTCTTAACCTACTATCCACGCGTGGATGTAGCTAGGGCTGCCTCACGTCTAACCAACTCCAATCAGCCACTGAAGGGCGGAGTTATACGTGAACAAACTACTGCCCTCAAAAGAAATTACATTGAGAATAATATCCCGTAAATCTTTTCTTGAAGACGTAATGATAACGCCTCAGTAAGGCGGATTACGTATAATAAAGCGTCTAAGTTAAGTCTAATATACATAATGTCGTTCCCAACATTGAAATTGGAAAAGACATAAACGGTGAAAAAGAATATATGCAGTCTTTAATCACACCGTCTAGACGCATATGAACTCTCGGTATGCCCTGCTCTGCCAAAATAAACTATATGTAAAAAAAGATAAAATGGCAGAAATGAGCCACGCGGACAAGAAACTAAACTATCATGCTTAGTAGCCGTCTTGTATATATATATAAATATATAGCGTCGAAAAATAAAACACATGTTGTAATGACAATATTGGACTGCGTCGGTAAGTCAGGGACAAAGTCCCTGTACCGATCGAAAAATCCGAGTCCAATGACGCTATAAGTCTCTTATCCAAGATCGCAGCAATGAAGTCCGAAAAATAATCACTGGAAGAAATGCCAGAAGATATGAAAGGCATCTTCCGATACTACTAAAGGGAAAACTCGAAATCTTTCGAATCCCTTTCGCCATCCTGTCGGACCCTATAAAGCGTTCGGTCGTCCGTAGCTTGATGCAACCGCGGACCGCACCGACCCAGCGCCGTCGGATAATTCCTGATTCGACCGAGAAACCGTCAATTGCTGGGATGCTGCGAAACAACTGTGCTAACTCGGATAGCACGTCCGTCACTGAGGCCTGAGGAGCAGCGGTCTTACGATGCATTGCCGCAGGAAGCTCCGAGATCGTTACCCCGTGCATACTTCCAATATGCGAGCGAACGGAGTGTATAGGCCTCGTGTCCCTTGGCTACCGGATGGCGCGACCTATTCGCTGTGGAATCACTGAATGCCGAAACTGATCGGATACTCGAGGTCACGTAGCCAATGTGCGGTCGTGTGCCCTGCTGTGAGGATGAGGAAGCATTAAAGACAGTCTCTCGGACTGTCAATATAACGGAGCGTCCCGAGCAACGGACATATGCTCCGAATGTAAAATATCTGAACCACAACATGCGGTCCCCTATGTTGTTGGCTTCCTCCGATCTGTCCTCAATCTGCCGTCACTGGGTGAGTACTAAAGTAATTAAAGTGCTCGCATCACCCAAATCTCCTTCCTAGACCGCAACGGACGAACCCGGCAGCCGAACCATTCGATGAATGTACGCTACACTGGGTGAGCTAGCGAATGTCACTCAGTAAGCGATAGACATATTCCATGAGCACTTATTGCCGCTAACTCTTCATTAACTATGACGACAGAGGCACACTTTTGAAAGACATCTCCATAACTCTTCGAACAAGAAACCAGAAATGCTTGGATAGCAAGCATAAAATAATAATATATATAGCGTCGTTCAATAATTCGAAAGTTTGTGTGACATTATTGGACTATGTCGGAACTGAGGGACGATGTCCCTGAACCGAACCAAAAATTTCTAAGTCCACCGACGCTATCAGTTTCTTATCCGGCATCGCAGCATATGTTGTTCCGAAAGGGAAAGCTTGAAATCCACCGAATCCCTTTCGGTATCCCGTCGGACCGGATGAAACTTTCGGACGTCCGTACCCGCTTCCGCGGAGCGTCCCGACCCAGCATCGTCGGATAAAATATATGCGACAGATTCAGTTGATGCTGGGATGCTGCGATAAACTGTGCTATTAAGGAAAGCACGTCCGTTCCCGAGGCCTGTGCAGTAGCGGACTTACGATGCATTGCCGCTGGAAGCTCCGTGTACGTTGACTCCCGCATACTTCCTATGTGAACGTCCGGAGTCTGCAGGCCTCGAGTCCCCGGCTACCGACCCAGCGCTGTCGGATAATTCTCGATCCGACACCGTTTCTGTCGGCTGCTGGGATGCTGCGATAAGCTGTGCTATGTGCACAAGAATGTCCGGCGTCGAGACCTGCGGAGGCGCAGTCTATCGCTGCTTCGCCGAGGGCAGCTCCGCATCAGATGGCTCCCGCATACTTTTCCTATGCGAACGTCCGGAGTCCATCGGTCTCGAATCCCTGGCTGCCGGATGGTGTGACCTGGTCGCCGAAGAATCCTTGATCGGCGAAGCTGGTAATATATCGGCGGTCACGCAGCCAAGGTGCGGTCGTGTGCGCTGACGAGAAGAGGAAGCCTTAGCAGTCTCAGCGGACTGCCTATACAACGGAGCGTCCCGAGCGACGGACGTATGCTCCGCTAACGACACATTTGTACCACAACATCTGGGGCCAGATGTTGTTGAACGAGAGAGGGGCCTCTCTCGCTTGCCGTCCGGATGGACCGGAACGAGCTATGAACCGGACTAAAAGGCTTCCTCCGTTCTCCCTCCGATCCGCCGTCACTGGGTGTGCATTAAGTTAATTTTATAGTGCTCGCATCACCCCAAAATTCCTTCTAGACCGCAACGGACGAACCCGGCTGCCGAACCATTCGGTGAATGGACGCTACACCGTGCGAGCTAGCGGACGTCAAAGGCCGTCGAACCTACTAGGGTCCTCTTAGGCAATTGGCGTATTACATGAGCACTTTTCCGCTAGCCCTTCATTAATTGTGACGACGGAGGCACACTGTTGGAAGACATCACAGATACATCACCCTAATCTTGATCGTCTGAAATAGAAATTGATAAAGTAGAGTGACCCTGCGGGGAAAGGACCGGAGTGTCCAAATCCCCAACAACATACCGTGACATACGCTTCCCATATTGTCATCGAAATCATACGATACAGAACCGGAGTTAATGCGAGTACACTGACCACATATAGAATGATAATAAGGTCAGAGGAAGACTTCCTCTTAAAACAATTGATCAATATCCTTTCAATGTGAAAAGAAAACAAGTCCTGGTACTCGCACTAACCCCTGGCAATCAAAATACATAATAATAATATGATCCATTAATATAGAAAAAATAATTGAAATCAAAATATTTTGAAAAAATATTTTTTCAGAACAGCCCAAGTTTCTGAAAAGTAACGTTGAGCCCCAATGGATCCCAAGCCTAAGTGTGGACAAAAATTTTAAAAATATTTTAAACAATTTATTCAACACTTACGAACAATAATAATGTATCTAGTTATGATTGAAATAACATAAAGATATTATTATTTAGAAATCCCCCCCTCACACAGAGGGCTGTTGTAAATGTAAACAATGAGTGTAAAAACACTAAAATAAGACTCCAGGCATCCAGGCCCGAAATCAGTTACCAAAAATACACCATCTGATGCAAAACAGAGACTTCCAGGGAAGAAACTGCAGAACATCAGATGGTAGATGCAGAACACAACGCCTAACCACCCGTAGGTGAAGACGTAAACATGGGGAAAGAACAGAATTCATTCTGTTATTCAGCTAAACTCCCAAGAAATTTTAGTAATAATAATTACAGAAATTATGCCAAAAGCATGGGAGAATAGCAAGGGGGAACTTAAAGGACAGGGAGAGAGGAAAAACACTTGTAAAAACAGTGTAACTAAATAATCAGAATGACAACAAAATGGCTGCTGCCTTGAAAATAGGTAACTTAACATAATTTCATTAAAAAATTTTAAGTTACAGCCCTGATAATATTCTGTCACACATTCTTTTCCTCTCCTCCTTTTCTATCCTCCTTAGAATCACCATTTCACTAATATTTATGTGTCTGGCATCATTTAAACTGAGATTTAAAAGCACAAAGATCAGTCAGATGTTAACTGATGAAGGGCCAAACTTAGAATGATAAATGGCGCCAATTTCGGAACGTCCTTGACACTGCGCATGCGCAGTAGGGGCGAAGTGTGGAGGGCCTCTCAGGACATGTTTTCTTTAGTTTTAGATGCAAATTTTGGGGATTGGGGGGCAAAATTTGTGTTTGGCCCTATATTTTAAGAGTTAGCACCAGCTATGTCTGGGTCATTGGTACAGTATAAAAATATAAAAATTAAATGGTTTATGGCTGATATTTTACCCAAGTTAATAAAATAGATGAATTTGTCCCTTAAGCGCAACCTTCTTGCACTCAAAGGATGAAAAAGAACAGCACCGATGCTATTCGGTAAAACATAAAACAAACATAGAACATGAACTTCTAATAGCAAAGAAATAATTACAAAAATAAAAAAAAAGTTAAAAAATTTATAGTAATTTCTATATTTTTTATACTTACCAATGACCCAGACATAGCTGGTGCTAACTCTTAAAATATAGGGCCAAACACAAATTTTGCCCCCCAATCCCCAAAATTTGCATCTAAAACCAAAGAAAGGCCCTCCACACTTCGCCTCTACTGCGCATGCGCAGTGTCAAGGACGTTCCGAAATTGGCGCCATTAATCATTCTAATAACCAGTGCCTGGTAAGCGCTATGTACTCAGCGGGGAGGCAAGAGTTCCCAACTCCTGGGAGGGCCATCCCCGTCTGGGTCATTGGTAAGTATAAAAAATATAGAAATTACTATAAATTTTTTAACATTTTTATACTGTACCAATGACCCAGACATAGCTGAATAGTAAAAAGGCTGGAGGGCCAAGGACATAGAGCAAAATGGAATACGCTCAATAATATAAAATAGAGTCATCCCCTGTAGGGAAAAAGAAGTAATAGGCCTTACATGCATCTTTCTTATTTAAGATAAATTAGAAAGATACAACACCTTCCAAAATTGAGCTTCATACATCCATGTACTCTATTAATATCCAATATAATCCTTATACTAATAATTTTTAAAGTAAGCCAATAAATAAAGTAAGTCTAGAGAATAGAGACTCTTATAGTCCTAAAAGTGCCTGAGGATTGCATAATCATGTCCGTTGACATATGCAATAATCAAAAGCTATACTTTAAAAACTAAGACTTGAATGAATTTTAAAAACATAAACTTCTCACTAAATAACCATCCCAATAACAGCTCAGAATTACTAACTCCGGAGGAGGTATCCCCTTGTTTTCATAGTAAAACAGGTGACTCAAGGGAACACCCTCCCCCCCCCCCCTTTTTTCTTGCCCTGGGTCAAATAGCCCAGAGCGAAGAGGGCAGCAGAACGGAGACACTGCCGAAACAGACAGCCTACCTAGCTATAGTAGCAACTGTTAAGTGAATGACATTCTGAGCAGTAGATAATAGACCTAACAATAGAGGCCTCCAGAAATGGACTCGATATTTCTGAGATAAAAATTCATGAATGTGGATGGCTGAGAGCAATGAGCAGAATTCAAAAATCTATAATAGCGACACTATTAATGTAAGCCCAAGATGTAGAAGAACTCTTACTTCATGAGCCGAAATCTTAAGCACAACTGCTAAGTCAATGATATACCATAAGCAGTACCGATAGTTAATAGAATCCATTAACAATAGAATGGAGCGAAACGTCCTTCTACTAGGCATCAAAGACAGAAGAAGCTTACGCCCATAGTAATAAACAGATATCTGTTTATAAATACATAAAGTCTACCCGGAAAGAGTAAAGGCCTATGCCCGTACGACGACGGAAGGACCTTAATAACAATAGGTTCCGGAAATTAGGAGCCTAACTCTTATGCAAAAATCCAACCTAAATAGTAACGGAAGTAGTGATTCCGAAACTACGAAAGTGAAAATCATCCATCGATAGTGCATGAAACTCACTGACTCTACAGTAAAAGAGAAACCAACAGAATTACTGTCTAAAAGGTCAGAATTTGAAAACTACTGTTTCCAGAGGCTCAAATGATTACTTAGCTAAATAAGAACCGAAGTTAAAATCCATATAGGAATTTAATCTAAAGATTCTAAGTCTATATATCAAAAAGTTACTAACTGACTTAGATAAAGAGACATAAGACTCAATTGTAAACTATCGTAGAGTGCATAGGTATGAGGTAACATAAACCTATAACCTTACTAATAACAGGCTGCAGTAGATCTTGTGAAACAAGTATACTAAAAAATTGCAATGAGTAGTATGGAGGGATCAATAATATGAACATAATGATCCCTACACCAACGACGGAAGAGCCTCTATACAGACAGAATAAAATCTTCTCTACCATTTATGTAATTATTGGCAGGTGTTTAAGGTCACGTTCTGTATCTATGGCTAGATCAGCAACATATGTATGAAGACAATTTAAGTAGAGCTGAAACGGTTCACCAATTAATCGATTAATCAATGATCAACAACTTGATCGATCCAAAAAGTAATTGTTTGATTAACCATTACTTTTGAACTACTGTATTATATGGATCAACAAAGGAACAAACTTGCTCCAAAACAGGTAAACATTGTCACACTGACTCACATCAATTGTATGAGACAGAGTAAAGCAGGCAAGTTACTTGCTGACATACTTGTTTACTTGCATGACCATCATACTGTATCAGTAGCTGAAAATGGTCATTCTTAACCCATCACCCATTGCAGGTAGCAGACGATACTTGCAAAATAAACTAGTGTGATGTCACGCATGCAGCCCGACTGTCCCAGGAATGGCAATGCTTAGACACAAAATAGTCGGAGCCATTTTTTGTTAACAGTTTACCTAATGAATCTGCCATATCTGCACTCGTGATATACAAAATTTGCTATTCAAATTTTATATTTTCATTTCTCTACTTCAAAACATACCTCATGACCTATTAATGGAACAAACTTGATGAGCTTGTTCCAATAAGGAGTAATAAGCCATCGTTAGAAGTTGTGGAACCTATATTGAAACCTGGCCTGTATTACTAGTTGGAAAATACACATATCAACTTTGGTTGAAATCAAATAATCCAAAGTGGAGTTATCAGTCGGAAACCAATTGTTTACAGACAGATGGATGGACCGACAGATGGACGGATGAAAGTCATGACTATAGCCCTGACTATAAACAGTCAGGCTAAAAATGCATTTTGTACCAAATAAAAAATATTGCATGAATGGCCCTGGGTGAGGAGGAGGTGGGGTGGGGAGTGAGGGGTGGGGGAGAGTGGGGGTGTGTTAAGGGAGTCCATTTTTTTTCCACATGTGGTCAGTCTAAATCCTCAGAATGCATTTTGAACAGAGAAAAAAAATATACCTAACTGGCACCATGGGGGTGGGGGTGGGGGGTGGGGGGTGGGTTGTGGGTGGTGGTGTTTGTCTGGGTCTTTAACCACAAACATAACTAAAACTGTAACAAGAGGCCCCAGGGGCCTGAGGGCGCTCACCTGACATGGTAGCCTAAATAGTAGTCCAGTAAACTAGACTTCGCTATTGTGTGTGTGCACACGCGAAGTCTAGTAGTATTGTGAAAAAAGCCGATAGCAGATTTCAAGCTGCAAACCGTTGAAAGTAAAATCCAATAACACCTTTGCTGAACGCATAAAACCACACTGAAAAATTAACTGAAACTAAGTCGTAATATATACAGTAATTATCTATGAGGATAATAGCGAGAAAGTGACAAAAATGCTTTATTCGACGAAATTCGTTTCTGAAGTGCCGATAATTTCCAAATGACAAGGAGGTCTATGTCAAGGTCATCGTGGTAATATTGAAAAATAGAACTCGGATGCGGAAAGTGCACTTTTGATTTCCGATCGTATTCAACACCACGCACCATCGACACAATATGCCCTTAGTTGCTGATGTGGCTCTAAGCAGCAATAAATAAATAAATAAATTCAATACCATGAGGAAACAACCTGACAGATATTTTCCGACAAGCTCAGACAAGCTCGACCGTTTCGCAATCATAAATAAATGGTAAATAGTTCCAGGCATCTAGTTCATCGAACGATATATATAAGTCGAGACTTCATGCGATTTATCTTTCTGTCTTCACTGTTCATTGTTGTCAGCTTCTTGAACATATTACCTAATGAAGACTACTCAATTAGCAATAGCTACAGAAAAGTGACCTTTAACACCTGTCCAATAAACGTATAAGTAATGAAGACTACCTAATTTTATTCTTT